>JAAGWO010000713.1:0-30722 GCA_013266205.1 Fusarium decemcellulare
TAACATGCCTGTTATAAATACTATCTTTACCGTCCATTCTCCTGACCTCCAATTCCTCTCCTCAAACTCCATTGAAATCTAGAACACCCAATCGTCATGACGCGGCTATTTTAAAAATTTATCAAATCTGCCAATGTTAGTACCAAAAGAGATGCGATATCAAAAGGGGGGGGAACGAACCTCGTCCAAAGAGACCCCGCTTCGTCCAATCCATCGCCATAAGAAGGCGGGTTCGAAGACTAACACTCTGAGCAAAGTAGACGGAGCGCCAGGCATATACAGCCCAAAGTCCGCCGGCAAAGTTCCGGCCGTCGCCAAGATCAAAGATGGCAGAGTTGCCAACATAGGCGAGGCTGCCTAGATGGCGGTACTCGAAAGCCTTGTAGACAGCGGCGTCGACATCGCCCTCACGAATTTCGTTGGCGCGCAGACCTTCGGTCATACGCGACATGCGGTTGAATTTGCGGGCTAGGTACTGGCCTTGCTGGTGTGCACGTTGTGCTGTGGCTGGTAGAGACGTGAGCTTGCTGTCGATCTGATGGAGAAGCTGGTTTAGCTCGTTAAAGTCGAGCGTGCCAGACTCGTCCTTGTCAAACTCCTTGAAGAGTTTGTCAACGCGCTTCAGATGGTTGACGGCCTGAGGGAAACGCCTTTTGACGTCGTCGGCAACCTCACGCCACTCACTGAAGCCGAGTTGCAACGTCTCGGGATCCTTGCCGTGTTTCCAAGCAAGCGAGCGAAGGAATGTTGTGATGTGGTCGGCCACATTATTCTGGACGGTAGAACAATCACCAATGGCGTACACATCGCCGAGGGGTGCACCGTTCAGACGAAGATGGGTGTCCGTCTCCAAGGCATGGCGATTGGTCTGGAACTTGCCAAGCTTCTTGGCCAATGTCTTACAGAAGTCGGTTTGTGATACGCCTGTAGACCACAGACAGAACCCAATGGGCAGCTCCTTGGTGACTAAAGTGCCGTCGTCCTGTTTCTGCGTAAATATGATCTTGTCAGGCTGGACCTCCTTCACCCGAGAGTTTGTGAGAACCTCGACCTGGTCACGGGCAAAACGATCTTCGGCGTACTTGGACACCGTCTCATCGTAGGTGTTGAGAATGTGGCCCCGGCTCTGAATTAGATGGACTGAAATTTCATTGCGCAAGAGTCGGGGGAAGTGCCGTGTAAGATCTTCGTTGAGAAGGTCAAACAGCTCAGCAGCGAACTCAACACCTGTAGGACCACCACCACTGACAACGAAAGATAGGAGACGCTTGCGCTCCTGATCAGAAGTAGTGGGGAGGCAGGCTAGCTCAAAATTGTGAATGACCTGGTTTCGGATCTTGCGTGCATCATTAATGTCCTTAAGGAAGAAGGCGTTCTCTAAACCTTTGACGCCGTGAGGGTTTGTGACTGAGCCAACCGCGACGACAAGCTTGTCATAAGGCACGTAGAACCTGATATCGTTCCCATACGCATCGACTTGCGACACCTCAACTAGCTTGTGCGAAAAGTCGACATCTTCAGCCTTTGCGCGAATGAAGTGGCCATTGACACGGCTCAGGATGCGTCGTATAGGCTCGACAAGAGATCGTAGCTCAAGGGTACCAACTGTGGCGGATGGAAGCATCGGGGTAAAGAGGAAATAGTTGGTCGGCGAGATTACGGTAACATGATAGTCGTCTGGGTTCAATTCCTTGAGGAGAGCGACACCGCCCCATCCGCCGCCGAGAATGACCAGCCGTGGCTTGTTTTTGAGACGCCGCTTCTCCTCAGAGTCGTCGTCGTCAATGTAGACTTCGGCAATGGGCAAGTTCTTCTCACCACCACGTCGGGGTTGGAGGGCAATCTTTGAGACGTCGATATCGCTCTGAGTGGGATGCTCAAAATAAGTAGAGGCATCGTAGATAAAGAAGCCGACCACACCGAGGCCAACCACTGTTATCGAGATGCCCACCCAGGCGGCCGCGCGAAAACAGAAATTGAGAATCCACGAGTTCCTCTGAGGAAGTGGCTTCCCCGACAGCGCGCGCACAAAAAAGTGAGAGGGAAGTTGGCGAGTTGCTCGCTTGCCGAACTGGGAGCCCTTTGTTATTGAGGGCGAGGCACCCGAGAGCTTCACAAAAGTTCGCGATTGAGCCGAAAAGAGCTGGCGAGAAGTGACAGATGGTAGAATAGGACGGGAGCCGGCTAAGGCCCTGGTACGGCTAGCACGAGCCAGTCGCGCGGCCAGAGTAGAAGAGAAGGGCATGGTTGCGTTGAGCACGCAGAACGGGAGGATTGATCGTTGTCAAAAGGTGGTAGTAACGGAGACGGAGCTCAGGGACAGCTCATGACGCGGGCGTAGTAGAGGAGCCACAAAGGTTGCGAGGGTGCTGGCGATGCTGCAATCGCTCAATGGACGGCGAGGAGACAGAAAATAGGTGCGCAAAGGGAAGATGGCGGGGGTAGATGACGACAGTGATGCTGAAAGAAAGGGGAGAATTTGGTCAAGTTTGGCGCACGAGGTTTGAAGGCAAGCCCTCCCTCCTGCCTTGAATGGTGGTGCAATGCACGGAGGCTTGAAGTACCGCGCATGCCCCGTCTCCGGAGGGCCTGGAGCTCCAGATGCGGAAGGAAGAGGTACCTGCCACACCTCCCGACAGCGCGTCAAGCTACGTCATGTTTAGAGCTGAGGTTCATCACAGTCAAATTCTTGGCGATGGGACCGACGATCGGCGACTCCACCACAGCTGCCATCCAATATCTTGGCATTGAATTCTTTTATCAGCTGCCTGAGTGTCAACCAATATCTGGGCTGGTCATTGACGATGGGCCACGTTATTCCCGCCCATTTGTCTCTTTCGCGCCTGTCGGATCTGTCGGCCATGACGCTCGGTGTTGCGTCGAGTATGGCCGAACCTCGCCCTCGGTGGGCACATTAGTGACTAAAAACTTGTTGGTTGCGGATGTGTCGTTTCGTGGGCCCTAGGCCCCTGGATCGTCTGTCGGGATAGAATGCCGGGCAGCGTGCATCTGGAAGACCGTCATGGCTAGGCCTAGAAGCAGCCCGTTGCCTGTAATTGTGTGAGATTTGGGCGAACTGGTCGGCCTTGCCGATGCCGCTCTCTGTAAGTGTTGACCAATCGTTCTTCAAGCAACCGAATGTCTCTGTCACGGCTTACATCCATGACAATCCTTGCAGTTGCCCCCACGCCCAACAACACGATCACGGTCACGATATGCATACTGGAGAGACTGTATATACTATGGTACCTACGTGCGCCGGCAAAGCACGTCCGTATACTTCAGGAGCTGACTAGCAACGGAAATACTTCTGCTCGACCCATCGTTGCTGCTGGTAGTCGAGCATGTTGCAAACAACTACTGTGATGTCGGGAAATACAGATGTCAACCTGTGAAGCCCGACCTTGCCTGCTGCATAGGTTGCCAGCACGATACGCTCCTGTTTCACTCCGTGGTCTACTAGAACCTGGACCGCCATCAGTGCGGCTCCGCCGGTCGCCATCTGAGTGTCCAGAAGCAAGACACTTTCTTGGTGCGCGATGTCGTCGGGTAGCCGCAGGTAATGTAGTTCCGGCTCACCCGTGGAATAGTCGGACTGGATGAGCATTCGGCCCGTGCGGCAATCGGGGATCGTCTTTCGTAGCGCCGGCTCAAACGCCGACCCGCCCCGGAGCACGATTACGGCACAGACCTCGCCCTTGGGTGCTAGGCCTTGGTATTTGTATCCTTGGGGAGTTTCAATGGTAGCCGCCTTGAACTGGACGTTATTCAGAGCCCTGAGTTGCAATTAGTAAAAATTCTCCATCACTCTAACACCTCGAGATGCTTACTGTTCAATTACTAGGCTGGCCAGCCTGTCAAAGTAGAAAATGAAGTCCTCTGGACAGGTGTCAATGTCTTGGAGGATGGTGTTCATAAACTTGAGCTGAGGCGTTTCGTGAAGGACAACAACCCGGTCCGAGAGCGGCGAATCCTTACTGGCCGCTTCTAACTGGGATAGAGCCTCCCGATGGTGCCTCGACTTCTCAAAGAGCTTCTTTTCCACGAACTGAACCATCATATCTTGGAAGGTATCAGCATCTTTTGGTTCGGAGGTACTGGATGGAGCTCACCAAGGGCAACACGGTTCTCGATACCCCTCGGCACGATCAAGTCGGCCACCTTCCGTTGTGGTTCAACAAACTGGAAGTCACATTAGCTACTACAATGGTCTCGCCGCTTGGCGTTAGCATAAGCGGTCTGTTGCGCATACCTTTTCAAAGTTGGGCTTTACAAACCCAAACCACTGCTTGATGATACCTTCGATATCTCGACCGCGCTCTCGCACGTCACGCACAACTGGTTCAAGTATATCAGCACCGGTCGGGGGCAAGTCATGCCGAAATAGGAATCTTACTTCTTCGTGACAGGCATGTGTCTGCATCGGCTTCACAGTAGATCTAAGGCGGTTGTGAGGTTGAGTTCAATGTCAAGAGCAACATATGGGTGAAACTTACACCCATATCGAGAAGTTCCAAAACTCGGGGATCATATAAAGCGAAAATACCCTCAAGAACCAACACATGAGGTGAGTAAATGGATGTTGTGCGTTCCAGCCGCTGGTGCTTGGCAAAGGAATAGACGGGGATTTCTGCCCGCCTTCTGTAAGTGGGTTAAGTCTAGTGTCAGTCTAGCTTCTCACCGGGTCGAAAAGAGGCAGCCATGAGATATGACTTACCCAGCCTTGAGGTCCCGTAGCTTGTCAACCAAAACATCAAAGTCGATGGCCTGTAAAGACAATTCGATCAGCCCATATTCTGATGGGTAAGGCAATGCAAGGGCTTAGATGACCTACATCGGGCGAGTCGAAGTCGTACTCGTTGGCAAAGGCTAACTTGGATTGTTCGGGGGTCAATGTTTTGTAGAAGGAGTCCTGGCGAACAATGAGCAAAATGCTGGGCATGCAAGGATGAGGGTTTCATGCCATTGACAGAATGACGACCCAGGGAAGGTTCAGCTTCTTGACAATGGCCTGGGAAAGTGTCGATTTGCCTGAGCCAGAGCTGCCTGCGACACCGATAATGCTGACATCAGCCCAGGGAGGGGAGTAGTACGCTCGCTTCTGGACTGTGACATGGCTTTCGAGCCCGCCGGCGACTTGAAGCATTTCAGAGGCAGACATTGCGGTGGGCTAGTTCTCGATGAGGTTGCCCGTGGTGATGAGAAAAAGAGGAAGAAATGCCTGGGGTTTGGTGGACAGCAGACAATATCGACGATCCCCTTCGAAAACTAGCCCTGCAATGCCCGCGAGCTCGTACTTTGCTTTGTACTTTTAGAGTTGGAATTGGAGGGCTTGTTGGAGTTTGCCGTTGGTGGAGCACCGGGCACGAGCCTCTGTCGCGTGTGCGATCCACAAGGGCCAAAGAGAAAGCTACAAGAGAGCTCGTGCAAAAAACCAGCGATATTGATCAAGGTGGCTGAAGCTGAGTGGTAGCAGGAGGACAACAGGTCAAACGGCGAGTCTGGTGATGAACAAAAGTTTGCAGGAGTCAAGAAGATGAACCGGACTGGGCACTGCTGATGTTGACGATCGACCTTCCCCAGGGATTCTCCTCACACTGACCTGACGGCGATGGCCGACGGCACAGGCCCCGCACGATCCAAGCTGTTTTCAGCCTCCGTCCAGATAAGCATCACGCCTCTAGCTCGATGCTACCATGACTGTGTAGCAGTGTGTGGCTTGGCTGGAACGTTGGCCTTGTGAAGCTACAGTGCCTTGGAAGCTTAAGCTAGGTAGACGTTGACGACGCAGCATCATGGCAGCGTTTTCGTCCAATTGCAACCGGCCGTTTCTCGCTGCCTCTTTCGTCTTTGGCTTCTCAATTGCATCCGCCACTGGCTTGAGACGATTGGACGACAGCTTGGCCGATGCCCTGTAACCAGTGCCCTCGACAGCTGGAAGGGAAGCTCCCGCTCGCTACCAGGGTCTAACTGATTGAGCTATCCGGGCTGCCTGTGATTTGATGTCAATGGCGTCTCGTAATGGGACCCATCGGTAATGGTGAATTCGTGGCTTCCACATGTGTTTGGTCCTGAGGCACCCACAGGCAAAAGCTCGCGTTGCGGGCCAGCCGTTCTGCAATATGACTGGCTCTTTTTTGTTGCTAGCCTTGACCCACACAGCAGGCTTCTTCAGCCCCCAATACCATTTCTTCTCCTCCATTCTCCGTCAACCTTTTCTACTCTTTACATAGCTCAGAGCTCTCCCGAGCACTCCCAACAATCATCCAGACATAGAGGCTGGATCTCTTCTCTGGCTCCTCATGCGCTGAATCCTCAACCGTCAGCCTGCTTCCGGCTACGGCTTGTACATTTGCGTCGATCAGCTCCCCAGCCATCGTTGCAGCTTACTCGGGTCGTCAGAACTAGTTCTTGCAACACTCGACCAGGACAATGGTACGTCGCTTCGATACCCCAAGCTTTGGTTGAAGCTTTTCATCGCGATACTGACTTTTGACCTAGACGTCGTCTGCTTCCACAGCGACTCCTGTCAAACATGCCTTCGATAGGCGTGTCGAAGACGTCAAGTCGCCTAAGAGGTACGATTTCCACAACTTTCCATCCCCTCCTACATCATTCCGGTGATATGATGAACGCTATATCAATGGGAATCTCTCCTAGCATATACTGCGGAAACACGATATCAATCTTCTTTTTCCTGAAATCACCCCACTTTGTCACATTTGATTGCGGCTTATGTGCGTTTCACCAGGCGCTAATGAGTTCTACAGCGACATCAATGCCTTGATTCTGGATTACCTTACGATGGAAGGGTATCCCAATGCTGCCGCAAACTTTTCTAAGGAGGCAAATCTCCAACCCCATCAGGACGGTGCCTCGATCATAGCGAGACAAGAGATTCAGAACTGCATTCACAGCGGCAATATCCAGAGTGCTATTGAGACTTTGAATGACTTCGACCCGGAGGTAAGAAAATTTGCACCCCATTGAAGCCCCAGTATCCACCCTACATGATTAGAACACGAGTTTTACATGCACCACTCATAGCGCCCTCGGGCCTTTGATGAGGAACAACCACTTATCTATGATTACCTTTCTTGCCTTGTATTCGATATAGCTATGCCTCGCTTGACCAATACCGAATACTGACCATGCACATAGATCCTTGATGAAGATAAGGCGCTTCATTTTGCTCTGCTTCGACTGCAGCTTGTCGAGCTCATTCGAACCTGTAATGCGTCTGGAGGCGACATTCAGCCGGCACTGAAGTTTGCGACAGAGCAATTGGGTCCTCGGGCACCCACAAACCCCAAGTTCCTCGAGGACCTGGAGAGGACTATGGCCCTGCTATTATTCCCTTCAGACTCGCTAGAACCCCAACTCGCGTCGTTACTACAGCCCGACCTCCGCCGAGAGGTGGCTGACAGCGTCAACCGGGCTATTCTGGAACGGCAATCTCAAAGGCGTGAGGCAGCCATACGTCAGCTTGTGAGAATGCGAGTTTGGGCAGAGAATACAGCCCGGGAAAAACGCAAGGTGCTTCCTGATCGACTTGATATTGGTTTGAACGGTGAAGAACCCGACAGCCCGATTAGGCAAGATTCGCACACGGAGAATGGCCACGAACCAATGATTACGACTTGATATGTTAGCAATGATTATTTGGGAACGGAGTTTGGCTGCTTTTGACTACCGAGGTAGAGAAGAGCCTTGATTTTTGGTGTTTGCTTTTAGCTTGGCGTTGGGGTACAAGTCCAAACGAGAAGGACTAGGGAGACTCGGAATCTCCCCGGCGTTTACGAGCAGGGTTTTATGAGTTATATTAAATGACATGGCACAAGCCTCCCGTCACATTCTCGCAGCACAGCCGAAGACTGCGCTGAACATGAACGCGTTCTGTCAAATCGTCCCCGCCCGGTGATATATTCCATGAGAGAGGATGAAACACGCGGAATTATTGAGAATGATACCATTGAACCTTTCGGACAGTATTTACAACACGACTCCCCTTTCCACCCATGCCATCTATTTCGTCCTGATGTGCTTGAGGTTCCTGGCTGAGTATAGGAAGTTGTTGGCATATGCCTTGGGGGCGAACTTGCGCGAGTTGGGCTCCTGGACAAAATACTCGTAGCCTTGTTTCTCGGCGAAGTGAATGGCGTCCTCCTTGCTCTTGAAGTTGATGTGAGTGCCCTGCATGAAATCACCCGAAGATTGCCAGCCCATCAGAGGGTTCTCCCATCGGTGGCCCTTAGGGAGGATGTCCCAGTCCATCCGCCAGCGCTGGCCACGCCATTCACCGGATTGGGTTGCAGGCTTGGTCTCCTGGTAGATGCTGCAATTTTAGTTAGTCCCACGAATCTCGCCGATGAAAACTTGGGTCTGTTATAGCTGGGTCAAACTGACCGGACTGTTCGGGACTGCAGCTCCATGGGGGCGCCTGAGATGACGGACGCAGGGAGGATCTCTTCGCTGCCATCCTGGACAGACTTGGGGACCGGAGTGTAGGTGCTGGCAAGCAGTCAGCGCGTTTGTTCCATCATGTATTCTTCAACCGAGTTTCGAGGGATCGTACGAGGTCGCCTTGTCAGCCTTGATGTCGTAGTCAGGCTCGTTGGTGGTGGGAGCGGCTGGGATAGTGCCAGACGCCTGAGTGACGGAGCTTTGGAATCGTCGTGGAGCGGCGGAGAGGGCGACTCGGGGCGCAACGGCGTTTCGGAGCAGGCGAGCCGCGTTCTGTGTTCGAAGAGAAGCCATGGTGCGACGTGGTGACTTCAATTGGCGACGTTGGCCGTTGACGTTTCTTGAGTGATTCCGGGTGGGCTGCGGCGATATTCGATATTCGAGGTTGAGCAAGCTTGAATGGCGGACCTCTGATTGGTCGGAACGGAGCGACGTTTTGCCGACAACGCGGACGAGTGCTTTTCGGCAAGAACCTGACCCAGGCGGGACCAAACGTCTCGACAGAAATTCCACCTCTTCAGCCCTTCAATTGAGCGTCACGCAGACCCTCGACGGACCAACGCGGCAATTGAGTAACTCCCGAGTCTCGCATCCTCCGAACAACCGACATCATGAGCTTCGTAACCCGCCGAGCGCTCTCGACGCTCATCCCCCCCAAGGTGAGTCCCTTCGGTTATGGGCGCAAGGCCCGCCGGTCCTCCGATTGCTTCCGTTGCTAACACCGGATGCCAAAAACAGGTCGCTTCTCCTAAGGTACGCACCGCGATGGATTTATTCTACCCTGAAGCTTCGATTGCGATTCCGAGAGAGAAAATGATGGATTTGGGACGATGACGACTTTTGACGATTTGGCGATCCGATCGATGCGGGCGAGGCTATTTACGTCAAGGGATCCATTGGGCTGACAGAATTCGATCAAACACAGGCCATTGGCGCCGCTCCTGATGCTATCCGCATGCAGCGCGTCGTCAGCTTCTACGAGAAACTTCCCCGAGGTGCCGCCCCCGAGGTTAAGGCCAAGGGTATCATCGGCCGATACCAGGCCAAGCACTTTGGCAAGAACCCTTCTGTCAAGCGTACGGACACCCTCCCCTGCGAGCTCGGATAGTGCACTTCGATTCTGACTGAACCTGCTATAGCCATCATCCACGCCATTGTCTTCCTCGTCACCATTGGCTATGCTCAAAACTACTACTTCCACCTGCGTACGTTTCTCCTATCTCGGAGGAAAGGGAGTTCCGTTTGCTGACTTCAACGACTCTATAGGCCACCACAAGAACAACGCCCACTAAGCGATGGTTGGAATTAGATACCTGAGCTGGATCATTGTCTGAGAGGGACCAGAGGTCGTGTACATAAAGCTCCAGATACTTCGCGGTCGAGCACGCGCCTTGGCTTCCCTATGTATCTCTAACAAGCAAGTGATGTGACATTATTCCTATCTATGTGCTTTCCTTTTGTTACCCCGCTGTCTCCCTCGTGTATGGCATTTATGACTACGTTCAGTTTAGAGTCGAAGTACTCCTGCTGTCGTGGGCATGCTCGTTTCGCCGTTAGTGATACAGCTATAACCATTCTGCTCGGATTTATCTTTGCCTCCTTTTTCTTGGTGTTTTCATGGGATGAACACTTTCTTCTTTGTAATACTGGTTCCTCGACGCCTTTACCAAGTTACGATATATTTGATCATGCTTGGTTGGTTTGGTTCCCTGTTCACTCCGAATGTCGGCCGCGGTGTCATGCACTCCAGCGTAGCGTCTGTCATGAAAGGGATTGTACAACCATCTGTTGCAATTTGAGCATCTTTCTTACGGCTTGGTCAAATGCTGCAACCAGGCCTGTTCTATTGACACATATCAGGTATACTAAGCCCTCGTTTCTGTCTTCAGCCTAGATTTATTGTTATCGGATTTGATAACGTCGAGTTCCTTGGAGAAGCAGTTGGCGCGTTCTAGCGCTCTTAGCTGGTGCAGGTGCTCGAGCTTGTCTCGTGACACAGCATACAGTAGTGGACTCAACGGCCTAGATACAATTATTCCTGCTATTTCATATTTGTTTCATGTTTTTTTGTACCAAGTGCAGAATCAGATGCTAAGTTGCTGTTGATCAGTTGACAGTGATTGGGATGACACGCCGATGCAGTCATTCGGCCAAGGTATGCAAAAAGCGCCCTGGAAAAGCCCCTGGAACCGCAACTGCCAGCTGAACAGCCCTGCAGGGACAACTAAAGCTCCCAGTACGTACCTGACTGGTCCCAGCCCAATTCGGCGCTAAGCCCAATCTAGCCCCCTCCTCTCAGGTCAGTCGCCTGCCTTCCACATCACCAAACCCATCAGCCGCAGTTACTCCGGGTACCTCGAAACCTCACCTTACAACTCAACTGACACACCTCTCACTTTTGGTGACTCTCCTTCCCATATCCTCCCCCCGCCTCTCGGATCGAGCACGAAATCCAGGCCGCTTTGCGCCCGAACGACGATCCGCTTCGCTTCCCGCAACCTCTCCCCTCCTTCTCCCCCGCCTCGAACCCGAGATCAAGTCGCTCTCTTACTTCCGACGACCTCCCCGCCCCGCGGTTACTTGTCGCAGCCTTCTCATCTTCGAAACCCCGGAACCCCCGTCGCAGCTTTTGAGCACTAGTCCGACGAAACCACAGCGAGACTAGGCGGTGAAACTCTGCACAAGGGCTTCCTTCGCTTACCCCACGAACGGCGCATTCTACGACGTATGATGGCAACAGAGGCTGCCGTTGACAAAGCTGCCGATGCCACTGCCTCTCAGTCCCAGCCTGTACGTTACTACTTTTAAACTCCCTAATCATGATACCATCACAGTTGCCGGCCCTGTAGGCCTCGCCGTCTGCCGTTCCCAGCTGCCTATTACGTGTGATCTGTGCGGTCGACTAGGTTTTACCTCGACTTATGACTGACTTATCATCTCCCGGATTCTAGGCGCCCGACGCTCAGAATGTCGATCCAGTCCGCTCGAATTTGAATGGCAGTGCCGGCAACGATGACATCGAGAACAAACACATCACGAGCGTCGAGGACAATCTCAATTCCGCCGATGCTAGCGCCAGTGGAGGTTCAGACACGGAGGCATCAAGAGCTGATGGCAGGAGCAAGGATGGTGACAGGGGACATGGCCGCACCGGATCCTCCGTCAAGAAACCGGCTACCTTCAAGGCCGTCTCTGTCAACAAGACCTTTCTTGCAGCTAAGGCGAATGCCGGCAGCACCACGACTAAGACCGCCGACAAACCGCCTACCGGTTCTAGCACCCCTCCTACCAGCTCCGCGACCTTGTCTTCCTCGAGACCTCGACTCATAGCAAAGACTGGCAGCAGCACCCGCGACTCCTCACCTCGATTTTCCGGTGGCGCGAATGGAGGTAAACCTGGTGCTGCGCCTGACGCGAGCGCGGTTTGGAACAAGAACCGACGTACGTGTCTCACCTCGCTGTTCCGGGTTCACGATCAAGTTAACTAACTGATACTTGTAGCTGCTCCACCCCCAGAGCCTAAGAAGTTTACGGATGAGGAGTTGAAAAAGTATGGAATCCATATGGCAAGTCGCTTGAATGAGGATGATGCGCAAGGGCAGAATAAATGGGCCGACATCGACGATGACGATGACGACTGGGCTCCCGAAGCCATTACTTGGGGTGATGGTACAAAGACGACCCTCCCGCATCCAGACGAGCATCCACCACCAGGTTCCGATAATGGATCGGTAGCCTCCAAGGGAAAGAGCTTCGAGAAGCCAAGGTCTCCCGCTCCGCCTATTTCTGTTAGCTCTCCTCTTGCAAAATCGAGCAATCTTGCCCAAGGAAAGGGCTTGGTTCTCAAGAGCGGCTCTCAAGAGAAGCCAACACTCGTCGCGAAGCCTCCGGCGCCCCCGCCTCCTGTCAAATCCCCCTGGGCGACCTTACCTCCTGTGGAAAAGGCATCCCCCATCCCCGAACAGGCGCAGCTTGCTCGAACATCATCCAGGGAACCGCCGCATTTCAAGGGCATGACTCCGCCTCCGCCGAAAGAGATCGCAGCCGATGACTTCAATCGTTCTGCTTGGAGAGATGGACCATCCCACGGGAATAGGGAACTATACAACTCTCATTCTGGACGATACGAGCCTGTACTGGACAATCGCCGCGGCTCCATGAGGATGGAGCAGCACCCGAAGCACCCATCCTTACTCCAACGACCACCCCCCTCCGACTACCCGGCCGAACCCTCCGGCGCATTCCAAACTAGTAGGGTTTCTCAGGATGCTCCTTTCGCCAGACGGCGAGGATCATCCAATGTCAGCGGTGGTAGCGGTTCTTTTATGCGCATGAATAAGGGAAATGATGGCCCAATGCCGCCCCCGGAGTTGCTTGGTGCCCGCAGAACGTCCTTCGCAGGCTCTGTCGACAGCCCGGTGTCACCAAATCTTTCGGTGTCAACGCATGGCCCGCCGAGACAGGCAGGCTGGATGCAGCGTGCTTCACCTCGTGCTGCCTTCGCGACCCCACACCAAGCTGGTCCTCCTCCAGAGCCAATTCCCGGGCCACCCCCGCCGCTGCCACCTGTTGTCGATGAGGTTGAATATCAA
Source organism: Fusarium decemcellulare (assembly GCA_013266205.1). Taxonomy (NCBI): domain Eukaryota; kingdom Fungi; phylum Ascomycota; class Sordariomycetes; order Hypocreales; family Nectriaceae; genus Fusarium; species Fusarium decemcellulare. The sequence continues at coordinate 13,056 of JAAGWO010000713.1, forward strand.
AAGAAGCTCATGCGAGAACGCGTCGAGTTAGCTAGGAAACGACGCCAGGAAGAAGAAGCTCGCGAGGAAGCTGAGCGTAGAGAACGCATCCAGAAGAAGCTGGACGCTATGGGACCGGCCCCCGAAAAGAAGACAGATAAGAAGGAGGTACCAGCAAAGTCGGATGATGCCTCCCCACCCACTCAAATTCAACAGCGTGATGCAAGCGAGTCTCCTACAGAGTCGCAGGAGGGAGAGAAGTTGGCAACTGTGCCATCGGCTCGACAACAAGCATCAGAGCCCGACGCTAAAGGAGGGTCTCCTAATCATGCTCATCCTTCGGCAGCAGCTCCTAGACGCGTATCACACAGTCAAGAAGCCAAGCCTGCTGATCTTTGGGGAGCAGCAGCAGCCTCCCGGCAGGAAAGGGTCGCCTCTTCGTGGGGCGCAGGGTCCCAGCCACAATCCCGCAATGTCTGGGGCTCCCCTAATAATGACCGAGGCCTTGGCAACGGCACCTTCAACCCCGACCTAGGACGGCTGCCCGCGGCCTCACAAGGAAGCAAGGGACCCGCACCCATCGCTCCTCCAGGTGCTGCGCGACAGCCTTCTCAGGGTCGATCTCAGCCTCCAGCACCGATTGGGTCTGGGCCTTCACGATATGGTCCCCCTGGCCCTCACATTACACCGGGCCCTGACGTTGCCAGCAAGTGGGTTGCTGCCGTCAGCGACAATGACAAGAAGATGAGTGCCGCGCGACTGGCGGAAAGAGTTGAGCGTGAACGCCAGCTTGCTGAACGTGGCCTGTCGATTGAAGATGCTCAACCCACCATCAAGGACACCTGGCGCCCAGTCCACGCCCCCGGTGATGGTACCAGACGACCAGTCGAGTCTCACGGACAGCCAGAACCTCAAACACATCCAGCTAGACCTTGGAGGACTCCCGGAGAGGAGACGAAGGCTGCGCCCTCAAGAGAGGACCTTGCGGCACCTGGTAACGCAGGCGTGATTGGTGCTGGAGGCAGTTCAATCTTATCCCAGACTGGCAAAGGAGCAGCATCGCAGGGACGTACGTCGCGGTTCTTCCCAATGAAAGATTCACGTGACGGCGGCTCCCATGCTGAACCATCGCGATCTAAGTCGCCTACTCCGCCGCCTCCGACGATGGAGGGACATCCCGCCTACGAAGGTGATGTTATGCGGCCTCATGTCTCGCTCCCCAAACCGCACCCGGTCGTGAAGCTGCCCCCTCCTATGGCGGCGTCACATGCTCCTCCAGCTCGCCCGCAGTTTGGATGGGCTAATCCGCCACCATTCAAGGATCCTACACGGCCTCCTGTCAGTCCTCATCGAGCCCCTCTTACAGCTGGCGAAGCGACCCAAGAGAAATGGCAAAACCGTATCAACAGCCTTCTCAACGGCGCAAGATCGCCTCCGCAGAGGTCAATTGGCGTGGATCCAGCGAGCAAGAGCGCTTTAGATCATCATGTCACTCACCATGACTCTGCTACGGTGTCTCTTCCCGGAGCTGGTGCACCCCCGCAAGCGATCAAGGGTCGGTCGTCGCCGTTCACCAAGCCCATGGCCGAGGAATGCTTTGAGGAACAAGAGATGGGCTCCCTCCCTCAAATCAGACTGCCGCACAAGGCTCCCGAGGCAGCGTGGCAACCGGCACTGGCACAGAATAAGCCTTTGCCAAAGAAATTCGCGGTTCAGCCGGCCGTTATGGAGCCCTACTACTTCCCTGCCGACGTGGTGGGCGGCGGCAACGCTATGAAGATTCAGTTCCCCGGCATGACTGAGCCAAAAATCGTCACTATCCCCTTCTCTGCCACCCGAGGTGGCCGCGGTTCACATTTACGGTCTGGCCCCAGACATCGAGGTTCTGGCCACGAACGGCGAGGAGGTAAGCGGGACGTATCGAGTTCCCGTGGCGAGCACCCTACAACATCCTCCAGCCGGGGAGGCCGCGGTGGATACCGCGCCCGTGGATCTGATAACTGGAGTCGAGGCTCTGGCAACCCTGCTTCACTGTCTACCTAGAGAACAGACAGAAGCAGGTGGGACGTGTGTGGATATTGAGACGCTGTGCACGATATCAAACTTGAGCGATTCTACTACATAATACTAGCATCCTTGTGCCTTTCCCCCTTCACCTTCCGACACATAGGCCCTTGTCTCACATATTCGTCCCCCGCCAGCAGTCATGCCAAAGCCCTTCTCCCCATGCCCTAACATTGGGCTACTTCTACCCCTTATGGCCTACGTGGCATTCGGGGTTTTCTGGTTGCTCCCTGGCGTCTCTTGGTGCGTGCTTGTAATAGGCATGCACTGGTATTTCTGGTTTTGTTCATTTCTCGTTTCTTTTCTTCTTTCTCTGTACCAACCCCGTTTTTGCTCAGTCCACGATCGCAGTATCAGGGGGAGCTGCTGGTAATAACAAGGTCTTCTATGAAATGAGGACCGCGATAAACTACCTGGGAGGCATCAAAATCCGGCTGAAACGTGTTACCTGCGACCACTCGTTGATATGGGAGATGATGACCGACGACGGCAGGATCCTTTGCACAGTGCCTGATCTTGGCTTGATCTGGCTCGGGTTTGCGATGACGGATGTACTTGTTTTCTCTTGGGGTCTTCTTGTATGAAGGAGCTGGAATCAGACAGGCTGGAAACAAGGACCAGCCGGAATTTATGGCGGAGGTTAGCAAGGATGGATGGTGGGCTTCTATGCGCCGATGATAACGAGTGCGTATGAGGCTCTGTAAGCAGACGATTGATCAATCGTACAATTTTCGCGTATACAACAACTACCTATTTAAACCAAGCCTTGAGCGGTGCTGTGATTCTGGTACGGCCATGGTGATATGGATAACAGTCGATTCGGATCAAACAGGGAGGCTTTATGGACTAATGCAAATGTTGAGAACTTTGTGAGGATTATATTGCATTTATTACGCCTTCTAGCTCTGTACTTCAACATCGGAGCACATGATGAACCTGTTGGCAAGGATTCTAACTGTCATCTATATCACCCTCATTCTAACATCAAGTCGCTCATAAGTCATGATACCAACAGACCGCGTATGCGATATCACCAACTCCAAAAACGCCCTTTCCCCCAACAAGGCGTTAGATCATGACACGTATTACCCATCCACTCCTTTGTACTCGATATATACCCCAAGCCTAAAACTCCTCCACGGCACAGTTGGGGTGGAGGACGTAGATGATATGCGCGGCTGATGAGGAGCCTTCTTCGCCGTCGGTGAGACCCTCGCCACGGAGAGCCATAAGGATGTTTTCCTAGGAGCAAATAGTTAGAACCGTCAACGCGACACAAGGGGTATGTGTTTAACTTACCTTGACCATCTTCTTTAGAACCATGTTGGCCAGACCCTTCTCGCGGTGGTAATCGTCCTCACCCTCGAGCTCATCCTCCTTCTGCTCCAGGTACCAGTTCACCAGGTCCTCACCGTTGACGCCTTCGCCGCTACCACTCTCGTCGTCGTTTACACGCTGGACAAACATGTTGACCATCTTGATGTAGTTCTCATACGTGATGATATGCTTTCGCTTCTCCGGTGCGGCACTGCTGCCGTCAGGCTGCTGCTGCTGCTCCTCTTCCTCCTCCATGGCAGCATCGCCTTCTCGATCACGGCCAGAGGCAGCGTCAGCAGCCCGGAGGAGCGTCTCGCCATCCTCCTGGGGCTCCTCATCGTACATCTCGACGTCGTCGTGTTCGACCGAAATGATACTCTGTTTTAGGAGGGTGTAGGCCTCGACGACCATCTCGGGACCGATTTCCTCGACACATGCTACCTTGGCAATGGCTTCGGAGAGACGGATCATACTCTCGAGCTGACGCACTGTAATGCGGTACGAGTTCTTGCCCACGCCACCCTGCGCGTCGTCCGCTCGGAGGTCCTTGTACTTCTCGACGAGAACCTCCTTGGCCTCGTCGGTGAACTCGGGGCGGAATGTCTTGGCGAAGCGGATGTATCGCTGGAGCTGCTCTGTGCTAAATTCGGGCTCGACAGCCTCGTCGCGGAGTTGATGGATGCCGACAATGTGCTCTGCAAGATGGCGATCGACGCTCTCGTTGCACTCATCAAGGACGACGAAGAATAGATCGAAACGGGACATGATGGGTGCAGACATGTTGATGTTGGAACGGAGAGTTGTCTTGCGGTTGTAGCGACCGCCGACAGGGTTGGCGGCAGCGAGGATACTCGTACGGGCATTGAGAGTCGCCTGGATACCGGCCTTTGCGATGGAAATGGTCTGCTGTTCCATGGCTTCGTGAATAGCAACCTGGTCTGCAATGTCCATCTTGTCAAACTCGTCAATGGCGCAAACGCCGTTGTCCGCCAGCATCAGAGCACCAGCCTCGATTGTGAACTCGCCCGTCTCCTCATCCTTGACTACTGCTGCAGTAAGACCGGCGGCGGACGAGGCTTTACCGCTGGTGTAGACAGCGCGAGGCGCGAAGGAGCAGACGTACTTGAGGAACTGGGACTTGGAGGTTGAGGGATCGCCGACGATGCAAATGTTGATGTCACCTCGGAGCTGCATGCCCTCAGGAGTGGTCTTGCTAACACCAGACATGAGTTGGAGGAGCAGACCCTTCTTGACCACCTCGTGGCCGTAGACCATGGGGGCGAGAGATGCAACAAGGCGAGAGTAGATGCGATCGCCGTGAACCATGGCTCGCAGGTCGTCAATCTCGGAGGGGTTCATAGACGCCAGCACAGCAGCCTGGGCCTCGTCGGGGCTTTGCTCTCCGTCGTTCCCATTGTTCTGTGTCAGGGCACTGATGACGTCGGCAACAGCGCTCGCGGCTGACTGGCCAGACGAGGTGGCATCTGGGCTCACCATGCAAGCAAGGAAGGCCAGGCGGTACGTAAGGTCGCGTACGCCCAGCGCCTTGAGACCAGTAACTCCACTTCCACCTGCGTCGGCTCCTCGAGGCGCGTTGCGATCGTCACGAACGGCAGTTGGTCGTAGGCCGGGGAGGCCCATCTGGCTGACATCTGGGACGACGATGAGGGCACCAGTGAAGATGCACTTTTCACCAGCCTTTGCTCGATCGACAATTTCACCTCGGAGAATCACATCCATAGTTCGAGGCATACTGCCTGTGGGGATCTCGGAACTGTTCTCCTGGATTCGAACCTTTTGCCAATCGACAAAAGTGCTGCGCCGGATATCCAGCTGCCAGGCCACGCGGTTTTGACAGGTAGAGTTGGGGCATTGTGTAGGCTCCGTATATCGAAAGGTCTGTTCGACATTGGGCACAACCGTGCGACAGGCCTCGCAGACGAATGTAGCTAGAGACAGCTCGGGGCGCACTTCTGATGTTCGGGTCACGGTGCCCGAGATGGACAGGAGCTGGCCGATATTGGTGGCTCGTAGGGCGCGCACCCTAGAGACCAGCGGCAGGTTATAGAAGGCGATGGAGAACAGCTTGTCGGTTTGCTGGTGCTCATTCTTGCGATGAGACGACTCGGACTGGCTGGCAGAGCCAAGGTGGCTGGCAGCTGAGGTAGTGAGGTTGCTCGAAGCGGTGGGCTGGCGATGCTCGCGGAAGTACAAGGGCTCGTACTTGGCGATCATGTTGTGGAGGGCGGCGGTGATGAAAGGGAGGAATCGGTAATACGAGCGCATGATTCCATCGGAAAGACTGCCATTCTCCCATGAAGCAAGGTGCGCATAGTCGACGTAGAAGGTGGACAGGGAGTAGGTGCGCATGCCCTTGATCTGGGCCACGTAGTACTTGTCTGTGGTGACGGCGCTGGGTGTAGGCGCACTGGGCGTGGGAGCGCTGACAGGGCCCTCTGAGAAGCTATTGATACCCCAAGGTTAGACACTGCCTGAGAAGAACGTCGCAGGATGCTTGCTCACTTCTCAATGAAGGACTCAAAATGTTCCTGGACCAGGATGCCCACTCGGTCCTCGACGCGGGTGATGTCGGCGGTATTTGGGACTCTCGACCGTCGTGGCACCTGGTCGTCGGCGAAACCATCGCCCTCGTCATCGCTGGGGGCTCCCATATTCTCCGAGGGCGGCCCCCGTGGGCGGGCTGACGATGACGAAGGGTATCCAAAGTTGCGCCTGGGGGTCGTGGCGGCCCTCGAGGGGGCGTCGGACATCATGAATCCGGCATCGCTGGGGGTGGCCATGGCGGCGACAAGGAGCGGAGAGTCTCGGCAGTGGTGCTTGGAGGATCGGCGTGTTGTCTGCGATGCGCTGCTCAGACTCGACTCGACTCGCGGGTAGTTGAGATGGATGTTGAATTGTCGATATCCAGTATCGAGGGGGAAGTTTTAGTTGCCAGGGCAAAGGCACGGACGGACAGTGGGGGGGTCAGGGTGAGGCAGGCGCTAATAATGGGATTGCAGGGTGACGCGTTGAAACGCGTCGAGGGGCTCTTGGCGCGACGCGACTTTAATTGAGTGCATGCGCCTGAGGCCAGGGGCTGACACCAGTTAGGCGCCTACCCTGCAGAACTCCGGAGCGGCAAAAGTATTGTCGATATTTGGACAATTTTTTATTATTTTTGTTGAGTTTACTTTTTCTTATACTTAGTAGCTATCTCGCCTCAGGAACCCAGAAAGAACTTGCACATAACCTTAGCAATCATTGCCCCGTCATGCTTGTTCTCGACCCTCGCCATGGCATCCTCATACAGCGGCACCTCGAGGATGCCCTCGTCAAGTCTCTGCTTCAGAAGCGACTCAGTAATGAGTCTATCGAATTCGGGGTGTCCCTGAAATCCCAAGACTCTGCCAGGCTGGTACATGATCTGGACGCCACAGCGAGGGCTGGATCCAATGACCTCGACATGTGGCGGCGTCTCAATGACCGCATCTCTGTGCATTTGGTAGATGCTCTGGCCATAGTTAGCAGCTTGTTGATTGTTCAGGGTAAAGAGACTCCTACCAAGCTATCGGTGCTGAACAGTTTAGCACCCTTTGGCGACAAGTCCACCTTGTGAACCGACAACTCCCAGCCTCCAGGGTTCCGGGTCGTTAGGCCCCCCAGAGCCCTCGCGATTATCTGATGGCCATAGCAGATCCCAGCCAGAGGCTTTCTTGCCTGGTATGTTTTCTGGATAAATCCAACCAAGGATGGGACCCAAGGATTGTCATCGGAAGCGGTGTACTCTAGACAGGGGAACTTAGTGCGGTTTCATGACAGAAATCGGACATCTTACTGCTTCCAGTTACGAGGACGGCATCTATTTCATCAACATTCGGCCACACCTCATCCTCCAGTGCGCTGACCTTGGTCACCCTTAGTGCAGGTGCATGGTCGGTTGCGGATGGGAGAGTGCGACGTAAAAGCTTGATGACAACGTCTCCGTACGTGCCGTGATTTTCAAACACGTCTGTCGGGGGCGTCTCGAACTCGATCACAGCGAGTCGAAGAGTGGAAGTGGCGGGGGAGACCTGGGCAAGTAAAGGTTGAGTATAGGGTTCGTTGGCTACATAGGAGGACCCAGGACAACTCACGTCAACGGCGGTAGGCATTATAAGTTTAGAAAATAGTAGTCGATGTAGTTCTCTATGTGTCTTGCTTGCTCTATAGACCTCTCCTATCCTGCTCTTCCTGAGAGGCTCTTATAGCCATCTTTGGCAGCGATATCGGGAGAGACGCACGCAGAAAGTCTAAATGAAAGTTACGTTATGGCTACCAGCCATGGCCTCAGAAAAATTTGACTGTTCACGGGATCAGTCCCGTTGGCAAGGGTTGCTCATGGCTGGAGTCGCGATTGGATATCTTGGCGGATGCAGTGAGTTTTGTGAGGGTAATATGGGGGTAATTAGTTTCCTCAACTCTGTGGGGTTGCTTGACCACCATGCCCAAAGGGTCAAACTGGGCTTCGCCGAGGACCATGTCTCATCATTTCTGGATCAACTCGCGAGCGACGCGCGGTGAAAAATTTTCTAATTCGTCTCGGGCCGTTTTGCGGACGCTGGCTTGAACCCCTCACCTGGAGTGTCGTGTAAGTCGTGATGGCGGTTGTTGGCCAATCCTCGTCCGACTAATCACATTTTGGGAGTTCTCCACGTTGGCTACGTTGCTCGGAAGAATCTAGAACGACCCTGGAGCACACCGTATATGCAGTCCGCTACGTGACAGAAACGACCCGTGACGTCCGTGTGGCTTCCGGATGTAAGCCACGCCACTTCCCCGGACTTCCCCAACAATAAGCGCGGGGGGTGTCTTGGCTACCTATCTATCTACCGATGTTGTCTAGTCTTACAGCTCAAGACCAAAGGTTGGTAGTCGTAATTCATCAGACCATAGACATAGATCGTGGAAGGGTCCACCAAAAACCTCGCTCGCTGGAAGTGTGAAGCCCCCAAGAACGTCACCCTCAATCTCTACGCCCGCAGTCTCACCGCTACCGTGCGTATCCTGGCCCGGTCGCGGCGGCAGGGACGAGTTCGGTGTAGGTGGGTGGCACGAGAGTGCATCGTGATCAACGGGCCTCATTCTTGGTAGACGTGTGTAGCCCGGGCGTTCCGATGCCATGTCAACCATGTTTTGGTGAAGAGATGGACCAAAGATGGAGTCCTGTAACGCTTCGGACTTCGGTATCTCGGTGAATGATGAAGTAAAGTCCAAGATCCCTAGAATTCCCGAGACGTCTACTAAAATGTCATCGTCCTTGTCGAGAAGATTGGAGCGAGACCATGAAGACATGTCGACCTCCAGGCATCGTAGCTTGTTCACCTTGGAGCAAGATTAGCATTGAAAGAGAAGTGACAGGATTACCTACAAGTCTTTTCGCACACAGCCATTTCTTTCCAAGGCTATCAATGAAACTGACGCACTCTTCAAAATTATCTTTGCTTTTGGTGGACGACTGATCTTCCTGAGAGAAGCTGCGTTGAAGCTCGATCGTTGCCACAACCCCCACGCAATAGATGGTAAAAAGGTCGGATGGGGAAAAGTTTTTAGACTTCATCAGCTGAATAAAATGCATAATCCATGAGACGTGATTAGATGTTGAAAACGCAGTCTGTTGCAGAAAGGCCTCTGACACATTGTGAACTCCACGGATTTGGAGGGTCAACAGGAGAGGGTGATTCAAGATGCAGATGATGGTGTGGTACATCATGCGGCTGAGAAACCACGGACCCCAGTACTCTCGAGATTCTTCCAAAAGCTGGTCCGTTAGACTTGATATCTTGATGCTTCGATACCTATGGATCAGTGGAAGTTTGAGTCCAAGGTCCATCAGCGCGGCTGTTGTCTGGGCATATTGCGATGCCGGATTCCAGGGGAACATGTCTCTTTCTGAGGAAAATTTACAGAGTTTTACGTAGTTCAATGCCATTGACCAAGAGTTGCTCAGCTTTAAAATTACCTCCATAATTCCAAATGAGTGCGTGGCATCGTCACGACCAGACATTGGCGTTCTGATGACATCTCCAGACGGTGTGGGCGGGCTGCTCGGAAACGGAGGAGTCGAGGTCTTGTGGCGGTTGGTAAGTTGCTCGGGGTGTCCGAGTAATCTGCAAAGAAGAACTATGGCCCAGAAGCAGCGGCTTCTCTCCTCTTGAATACGAGGGGTTGCGTTGGGGCTCGATTGCTGCCAGAGGTGCGCTGACTCTGCAAGTGAGGCAACCTGAGAACACAGAAGATGACTTCTGTCATACTGACCAACTATTTCATGGTATTAGCTAGGTATTCTACCTTTGGTAGGGAATAATGAGACTTGCGGTCCAAATAAAGTAGGCAGAGGAGGCAGAGTGATTGTAACGTTGAGAGCTCAACAGTGCCTTCAATGATGTTCGTCATTACCAATCGATAGGCTACTTGGCAGTAATACAAGACTCTCTCTGCAGGTTGGACCGGGTATTGTAGATTATCACAAAAGCGGGATGCCATTGCAATGATGCTATATACTACCTCGGGCTCCCGGCCGGGGAAGGACTGCACAAATGTAGCATCATCGAATAGTAGTATGGGCTGGCTTTCGCAGTATTTCAGGTACGCTTCAGCGACTCGAGTCAAGGATTCTCCACCAAGAGGATGGGTATAACCCCGGGAAGCTGATAGGCTTGGTCCAGGAAGTGTTACCGAGATGCTATCATTGTCTGGTTCCACCTGAACGGGTGACCCCTGGCGCGGAATTCTATGGCCATAGGTCCTCAGGCTCTGGACGACTTCGGACAAGGTATCCTCCATGCTTTCTATTCGAGCTTGCTATTATATCCATGATGAGCTAATTTCGAAATCGGTCCAACATTCGGCACTTACCAATGTCCAATCTGTGGGGGGTTCCTGTTCCTGTTCCCGTTGCCGCTTCCGCCTCCGTGACGGTCCGGCCGATGGCACTGATTCTCGTCCCGGGCTATGATGATTCCGATACGACACTTGGGCCGGCTCGGAGCCATAGGTGCATGTTTGTCCGAGACGAGCGCATAATGAGCAGACAGGCTGTTCCCCGGAGCACCTCGACTTTTTCCGTCTATGAATCCGCTGTCAACACCACAACGTTGATTGCTGGCCATGATGGGCTTGGGCTTCTCACATACCGACATGGTTCACAGGCTTGCCGCACACGCTTTGCGGGTCTGAAGAAACCTTCCATTGAAAATTCTATCAGTCGTTGTCTTGAAATAGACAACTGAATATAGACTTGAGCAGGTGAAATCATGACGGCTGGCAACCAGACAGCAGCTGGGTAAGAAGATTGTGTCATGGCGCAATCAAGCTAGGGAATGGTGTGATGGAATTTCTGGCCCATCATGACTATAACCACCGCATTCTAAAATCTGAAGATTATCTGAATTAAATGGGAAGAATTCTGAAGACTACCTCAGAAAGTTAATTTTATCATGATGTTTTTCAATTGATACCGGGCATGGAAGAAGGTACGTAAATTGGAGGACATTATTCTAGTTATCATAGGTCTCTATGAACCCCTGCTGATTACGAGTCTCATCCGAATTGAGCTGCGCCTCCGTTCCGCATCCGTGCTGTGCCGTGCCCGGTGGCCTATCACATAATAAACCATGCAATCTGATAAGGGACCATGCAAACCTCCAAGGCAATATTTGGCACCATTAAATGTTGTGTTTCTGGTCTGAAAACGAAACTAAAAGAAGAAACAAGAGGCTCAGAACCCAAACCAAAACCAAGGATCATGTCTTGGGAACACAACCCTGAATTGTCTTTGAATAGGCGTGGTCAGTGAAATGCTCCTCCTGGGTCAGACCAAGCCTTGGCTAGTTACGATCAGGACTAGTGAGCTACTGTTTAGGCCCATGTTAGCTCATGCCAGCCTTGTGTTGCGAGACTTGTACGGGATTGCATCAGCGATACGGGCCGTCCATCGCCATGTTTTGTCATGTGAATTCGGTAGCATTTGCACGCCAAATGTCATATAAAAAGGTTTATATCCTATGATACAATTATGCTTGAGCCTATAGATCATTCTTTGCCAAACTTACTCGGCCTTCTGGTTCGTTTACTCACATTTATTTCACCCAATGGAGAACCAGCAGGTCGAAAAGCGTCTGCCGTCACCTGTCGGCAACGAGGTGGACTCGAACCCCAACAGTGACTTACAATGGACTGAACAGGAGGAGAGAGCCTTGGTGCGGAAGTAAGCATTCGTGGTTGCGAATTGCGTTTTCGTCTAACAATGTAGGGTGGACTTGCTTATAATGCCCTTGTTAATTCTTGGCTTCTTTGCCCTGCAGCTGGACAGAGGAAACATGTGAGTCGACCAAGAAATATCTTCACTCAGCTCGATTAACAAGAAACAGAGGAAACGCCCTGACCGACTTTTTCCTCCGAGACGTTGGTATAACTCAGAACCAATTCAACGTGGGCCAGCAGCTGCTCTCGGTTGGCATCATTCTTCTCGAAGTAAGTCTGTGCTAGAGACTCTGTCGACATGATTCCAGTCAGCTTAGATCAATTAGATACCCAGTAACTTGATCCTGTACAGACTTGGTCCGACTCTGTGGATAGGCGGCCAGATTATCGCGTGGTAGGTTTCTGAACCTTGCTAAGTAACTACTCGAGTTCTAATAGATCCAGGGGATTTGTTGCTACTTTTCAGGCCTTCCAGAAGGGACTGGGCCCTTATTTCGCTACAAGGCTGCTCTTGGGGTATGTTCGATACAGAATTATGTGTTTTAATGCTGAGTTCGAGTGTAGTCTCTGTGAGGCTGGGTTCATACCCGCCAGTCTTTTCACCTTGAGCCGCTGGTACAAGAGAGATGAAATAAGCAAGCGATTTTCTTGGTTCTTCCTAGGGAATATGCTCGCCCCCGCACTGGCCGGACTTATAGCCTTTGGCATGTTAGTTATGCCTCTGTCTTGCAAGGTTCCTTTTACTAACGTTCTGTATTAGACTGCGGATGAGAGGCATTGCTAATTTGACAGGGTGGCAGTGGCTTTTTATAGTAGGTTTCCGATTTTGATCCATTTATATACCAGAAAGTTGGCTGAATGGAGACAGCTCGAGGGACTGTTCACAATTCTCGTGGGAATTGCCTTCTTGCTCACTTTCCCCCAGCAAGTGTCCAACCCAGTATCCCTGCTTCGAGTCCGGTACTTTGATGAGCGGGAGACGCAAATCCTTGTTGAGCGTGTCCTGCGAGATGATCCTTCCAAGGCGGTTGTGAGGCATTATGTCAGCCGTGACGAACTCAAAGCAGCTGTAAGGGGAATAATCTCCAGTGAAAGATTGAGCTGATGTCTCCTAGTTAACCAACTGGCGATTACTGCCTCATCTTGGGCTGACCATTGCGGGCCTAGCACCGGCCTCGGCTTTCAACTCGTATGCGCCTACTCTAACAACTGGGTTCGGGTTTGATCGACTGGAGTCCAATGCCTTGGTTTCGATTGCCTACTGGGTGCTCCTCTTCTTTATACTGTTCTGGGGATGGGTTGCGTGAGTTAATAATATCATGCGAGGATCGAGATGCTGACATTAATATGCAGTGATCGGCTCCGGATGAGAGGACCGGTGGTAACTATAGGACTCGCTATGTTCTGGGCTTTTAATGTAACAATTCTGCAACATATGGATGACTTGCTACAAACGCTGACGAACTATCCAGGTGGCCAACCGTAGCCTTATCGAGTCGGATAACGCAGTACTAAGATTTGCGATTCTTGCATCATCGATTGCCATTTCGTGGCCTTGGCGTAGGTCGAATTCATCCCCCCCTTAGTTTCTCAGGCTCTAATCTCGGTCACATAGACCCCATCAACGGCTCATGGCTTTCACTGAATACAAAATCGGCGGGCGAGCGATCCGTTACCATGGCCATGCACATCATGGCCGCCAACTGCTCCGGCATCATAGGCACCCAGCTCTTTCGATCCGAGGATGCTCCTGTTTATCGGAGAGGGTGGACTGCAATTGTCTGTCTCTCATCAGCGGCAGTCTTATTCTCGCTTCTGGCGAATCTTCAGTACTACCTCGGCAACGGACGCAGGCTTCATCGACAGGGGCTGACGTACTCTTACTGAGAAATTGGCGGTCTGAGTGGGGTTTCGGCACTGAAACAAAGATCATTAGTTAGACTTGGAGTGGACTAGATTTCTCGTGGAACACATGAAATACTGTCAAAAAGCCATTAGATATCGGTTATAATTCAAGTGTTATTTAGTAATTACTTCTATGTTGCAACGATATAGAAAGAAGTCAAATTCTCTACTATTGTACAAGAAACCTGCCTTTGAAGGAGACAAAGGCACCTCGGAGAATGTCCAGCTCACTATTATTTTTATGTTATTTACAGCTAGTAATACTGTTAAGCGTATGGTCAATCCCCAGGCCCTGCTTGAGCCTCGTAGGACGTTGAAATGTCTTGTGCGTGGAGAATTCATTAGAATTGGGTGGCACCTAAAATGGTGTCCCAAACACAGATCTAAGAGCTCGCTATTCTCTACAAAGTTAACGATCCTTCGGGAGCGTCCCCAACCGTCCGGCTCGCCGTGGATGCAGATCCGGGCCGCTCCCGTTCCCGGCGGCAATAACACGGAGACAACCGGGACTGGCATCATAGGAAGCCGGGATTCGACCATCTCAACTCACAGACACACAACAGTTTGGATTCCGACATGGCGCAATCAGAGCCAAGATTACACCATGATGCCGCTTCATATTCCGTGCCGGCGTCCATTGAGTCCACTCTGCTATAAAGGCAGTTGCATCAACAGCAAATGTGAATGAGAGGAATTTGTCAGGCGATTCCCATTGATCTTTATCACCATGAAACCTACCGGTTGGTCCTTGTCCATTGCCATCGGCAGCTTGGCATCTCTTGCTACTGCCGACTGGCAGTACCGCTCTCGCCCCGAGCTAGCTGCTCCGAGGCTCAACATCACTGTTCCCGCCGCTCAAGGGGCGGTAGAGAAGGGTTACATCTTCATAGCTCCATACGACGGCTTCGCAGAGGGCCACAAGGGACCCGTGCAGCCGGGTGCATACATCTTCCGCGACGACGGGGAGCTAGTATGGTCTGGGGTTGGATACCACTCCGGATGGGTCGCCAACTTCGTCCCCGACACCTGGAAGGGCGAACCTTACCTGCGGGCTTTTCAAGGTAAACTCGACGGGTCTCATGGCCGGATGTACGGCTACCACGTTCTGCTTGGAAGTGACTATCGAGTGGCCAAGGTTGTTCAGACCAAGTCTCACAGTCTCACCTCGGCACACGAGTTTCGTATCGTTGACGGGAAGACGGCATTGGTAGAGAACCCCACTCCGAGGACCATCTCCCTTAAGCCTTGGGGAGGCGATGAAGGTCAGAACTGGATTGTTTCTGGTGGATTCCAGGGTATGGACAAACTGTTACCTCTGAAGGACTACCTATTGAGAACTAACATACTCATACAGAGGTGGATATTGAAACCGGCCAAGTTATCTTTGAGTGGCAGAGTCTTGACCACGTTGACCCAAAGTGTAAGTCTCTTAATCAGTGGCGATTTTTCAATAAGCTTACCGTTGTATTAGACAGCGCCTTTCCACTCGACTTTGGTGAAGGCCTTCCCGGGTCTGGACGTAACGAAACCGATGCCTGGAACTACTTTCACATCAACAGTGTCGACAAGGATGACGAGGGGAATTACCTCTTGTCCGCTCGCAATGTTGCTTCCCTGTTCAAAATCAACGGAACTAATGGCGAGATTATCTGGCAGCTCGGCGGTTTCCACGGCGGATCTTCCTTTGAGATACCACCCGATGATCGTTTCGCTTTCCAGCACCATGCCCGCTTCCACGGCCGTTCTTCTGATGGAAGTCTCGAGTTTATCTCCCTTTTCGATAACGGTGCCCACTCGGCGCCTTCCAAGACACGCCCATCCTCCCGGGCGAGCATATTTCAACTGGACTTAAATAAGGGCACTGCTAAGGCTCTTAGGACATTCGATGCTCCCGATGGCCTATCTGCTCGTACTCAGGGCAGCGCTCAGATTCTGCCCAACAGCAACGTTTTTGTCAACTGGGGCGAAGCCGGTGCCGTAACTGAATTTAACAAGGATGGCCAGGTCCTCTTTCACAGCTATTTGGACTCGGCCCCTGAAGGGGTCCTGGTGCAGAGCTACCGGGGTTTTAGAGCCAACTGGACGGGAAACCCTAGCGAGGAACCTGCTCTTGTTGCATTCGAGGGTGACTCTCAAGGAGATTTGGATGTCTATGTCTCTTGGAACGGGGACACTGAAACAGCATTATGGCGCTTCTACGCCCGGTCCTCGGCACAATCGCAAAGCCTACTCCTTGGAGAGCTCAGGCGCGAAGGGTTCGAAACTCATGGCCGGTTCCGCAGTGTTCTAACTGATGGCCATATTATCATCACAGCTGAGGCAGTTGATGCCAAAAACAACGTCTTGATCCGCACCAGGCCTGTTACTGCATCGGTTGACGTCAAGGAATCTTCCTTTTCAAGTCTAGTAGGCCAGACTTTCAGATCAGAGGAGCTATAACGGGGTTCTATGGTAGAAAAAGTTGGGATCATGCAAAATAGGAAAGGGATAAAAGCAAGTAGTGTGTGAATGAAGTGGGATATGGAATGTTCTTCGCCTTGTGGTTAACTAGTTGCTGGTACATGAAGATCTTGACACGTCCTACCAAGATCTTGCACAAGAGCTCATTGAGACCAAATATGGGCAGTTTATGGGTAACCATAATATTAATAATCTCAGTGTAAAGAGATTTCCGTCGTCGTCGTGCAATGTTCGAAACCGGTTTATCAGGATGTTGCTGGTCTGAACAAAATCAACACCTCGAACATGAACTCGACAACATCGAATTAGATCTTGTGGCTACTCCGATCTAGGCATCAAAAGAGTCTATTTCATCGCGATCCATACATTTAACATATGCTGCCTTATGCTATCAGATCAAGTCATCCTGTGAGTACCCTGTCGCCTTGTGTATTGGAGCATTGTTCGCAAGAGTACGCGCTGAGTTACAATATGAATACATCTACATCCTGGACCCGGCTAGGGTCAAGAGACAGACTGAACTCGAAAATGAATGCTGATGCTGAGCAATAGAGTCTAGCATAACATCCGAATGGCCCTCATCCATTGTTGGGGATGGTTACTGTGATGCTTCGTCTGGGAATCACGTGAGACCCTCCACGGCGACCATCCGAACAGCCACACATTAATCTCCGACTAAACTATTTTATCCTTGTTAAAATTCTTCCGAAAGGCTCTAGGAATAGTAACGTTGCCTGAGCTTTGAGAAGATGATTAGCCTAAGCAACTTTCCCTTGTGCTTCCCTTTCCACACCCATTGTCCCAACAAGCCGGCTATTATCTTGCAACCGGCCGGCTTCAACTGCGATCCCTTCCTCATTTTGTTTGCCCCCATGTCCCCCAACTACAACCTCTCAATCAGTGTCATTCCGCATGTGACACACCCCCAGCTTTCACCGCCCACGCGCAATCTCGCCACATGCCTTTACCGGCGGCATGTCCATCCCATGCGCTCTAGGCCATGCCGCCCGGCTAAAGACTGCCTAAATTCTAGTCAACAAGACCCGTCACCCATCACAACAAAACCACCATTCTTTGTTCTCGATATTCCCCAAAAAGCCATCATATCTGCTCACGTTTCGAAACCGCATGACGCCCGGGCAACAGCCCCAGTCGGAATGCGTTGCTGGTCCCGCGGCCCCTCATCTACGGGCCTTTTGTAATACACAAGGGTCGTGGGCCGAGCCCCGGAGGGGTTCGCAGCGGTTGCTTCAGAGATTATTATTATCCTGTTATCGAGTAATCTATCCGTAGAATGATGCCCATTCCTTGCTGGCGGGCGCGTTTGTTCCCGTTTTCCGGCCCGTTCCCTGTCTACATGCCCAAAACCCGTGTTGAAAGTAGGTAAATAAAGACAACAATGCGAAACAAAAGGCATGGATAGGAATGCACACGAAGGGTATAATGCCAATTGATGAAAATCCCCCAAAACAAACCACACGAGTCCCAACAACTAGGGTAACCAAGAGGTAAACAGCAACAACCCGTATACAGCATCCTGTCCTGAAGCCATTCCTTCATAACACCACCATTCGGCATTCCAATCATAGCCATCATCCTGACCATCCCCATCAGTCCCGTCCCACCTATCCCGTAACCTTCCCGAAATGCACAAGCGAACAAACCATCTATGTTATAGGCCCCGGGTGTAAACCCATACCC
>JAAGWO010000715.1:0-23188 GCA_013266205.1 Fusarium decemcellulare
GGCCAACTTGACAGCCAAGGTGAAGGCTAGAAATTGAAGGCTTCGCGTCGACGACGAAAACAAAAAATTTGCATCTTTGCAACCTCCCACACTTGCTTCTAGGCTGTCTCTGGCCGCTTTCACTCGTTTCAGTTACTTCAATTTTTCCATCGTTTTCTGCAATGGCTCGCTATTCCATCTTGGCCGTGGCGGCTGTCGCCATGGGCATCCTTGGAGCCAATGCCGGCCCTTGTCGACCCACTACCGTTACGAGTCTCACTGAGACCTCTTCTGTGACCACGGTGGAATCCACATCCACTGGCCTCGCCGAAACTTCGTCGACTTCTCTGTCTGAGACAACTACCAGTCTGGTAGAGACCTTGTCTACGACTACCACAGAGACTTCATCCCAAACCCTGTCCGAGACTTCATCTACTGCTCTGGAGACTTCGACGACGTCCGAAGCGCCATCCTGCGTCGAGACTCAGGTTGTTGTCAACCCAAGCTTCGACGATAACAATGGTGCTCCCTGGACGGGTAGCGGCTCCGAAACCACCAACGACCCCAATTCCGGTAGCCATGCATGGTACGTTCCATCGTCTTTCAAGCACGGAGAAGTGCTGCTTGCTGACACAGTGTACTAGGGCCATTACCTTCTATAACGGCTTCGGGAACGCCAACTTCGCGCAGACCTTGAATGACCTGGATGGCACCTACGAATTGACCTACTTTTACCACGCAGCTTCGTGGGTTAATGGCGGATCTGGCTTTTCATGCAACATTCAACCCATGGTTGGAGACCAATCTCTTCCCGGTACCTATCCTTATGAAATCAACGCTTGGACGTCAGACAGCCAGACCTGGTCGAGCGGTGGTGGGCTTGTGGCCCAGACTGATCTGTCGTTCGGCATAACTTGCTTTGGGGAGTTTGATCAACTTACTGTTGCTTTCGATGATGTTACCTTCACGCGAGTCTGCGGTGGGTAACGGTCTTGAGGTTGGAAGTGACGGCCGGAGCGCTTCGGGGTAGGTGGGTACGTTCGAGTAGGCGGTTTCAACCTCCAGCTCCTGGGCCAGTATGTGTTTTTTTTTTTTCGATTTATAGCCAGAGTAGAGTGTGGTGGTGAATGCCAACAGACTTCTGTGTTTGAAGAATTCTATTCATTTAAATAAAGATCCTTCGAAGGTCCTGATGGCCTTAAGGGTATACCTCCTAAATTGCCGAGAGTGACGGAGAATGATATACGAGATACGGTGAAAACATATCAGAGATAAAGAGCTAGTTCGAGCCTCAGGTGGGTCATCGGGGTTTTGTTTGAATACTGTGTCATTAAATTAGAAGATTATTTATATCTTGTTCCACCACAAGTCGTAATTCTGGACCATCTGCTGGTGCTCTTTCTCTAGCACGTCCGGATCCAGATCCTCAAACGCCATGCTCCATATAGCCTGAGCCTCGCCCTTGACAGTATTTCTCGCGGAATCGATACCTTGATGCGTTAGCATGACACCAAAAACCTCCACCATTTGAGCACTCACCAATATGCTGCGCCTGCACAGGATATAGTGCATAGCGATCCAGCCCATTGCTGGTCGCAAACTCGTCGAGCATCAAGTCCACCTGGCCTTGCCTCTTGGCCCGAAGACTATTGATCAGAAGCGGTACTTGGTCTCTCGGAAAGATCATTGCCTGTGAGCAGCAGCCGAATGGTTCGTTAAAGACTCCAGGTGAGGGGGGCAGCAGCGACGCCTTGCCGGACTGGTAAAACAGTATCACCAGTCCCGGGACCAGAATGACGACGATGACGAACAGTGTTCCGAGGTCGAGGTGCTTCCGTGCACCTTTCCAGCGTTTGCGCGCCAGAAGGAAGGGTAGTGAGATGCCGAGGCCGATACCCAGGATGATCCAATGCTCGCTGTTGCCTCCAATATCGCGACTCGCCCACCCAATCGACCTCTCTTGGTTGAAGAGTCGCATGAATAGCCACGGATGTTGTTTCGCATCGCCTTGAGGGATCTGTTGCACGCCTTGTAGAGTCCTGACCATCCATCCGTCCGCCAGCACAATATCGTCCTCAAACATTCCGATGTACGGCGCGCCCGTGTCGAAGCATCGCTGCAGCGCATATGTGTAGTCGAACACTCCCTTCTCTCCGTATCGACCTGTTTCCTCCAAGTGCTTGAGATGTTGCCGTTGTGTCGCATTCACTTGATAGGTGTACACATCGTCAACTGCCCGATGAACCCATTCTTCGTTCCAGGTCGGATGTCGTGTCGGGTCAGTCTCGGCGATGAGGATGGAGATATGGAGGTCGGCTCGCTCTTGCTCGGTGAGGCCATGTAAAAGGCTTCCGATCGTCGTCTACCGTCGTCAGTTCGGTCGGTCGGTCGGGGTCATCGTTGGTGGCGCCTCACCTGCAGATACTGAGTCTTCCGCCTCTTGACCGAGTTTATGCCTATACACAGGCTCTTGTTCGCATCGGACTTGTCGGTGAAAAGATCGTTGTTCGCGCTCGTGTATGTGTCGATGATTTCCTGCGCTTCGGCTCGTCGGTGCGCCGAGTACCTCGTCCTAAAAGCCCGGCTCTCATCGTAAAACACACTCCCGGGATCGCGATAGAAGTTCAGCCGCCCGAAACAGGCGAGAGACAGGAGAAAAGCAAGACAAATGGCTGACTTTAGTGCCAGAGACGACATCTTGAATGTCTCGCGGATTCAACAGCCCGCTGTTGAAAGGCGTGGGTGGGTGTCTCAACATTCATAAGGATCCTCATGTTTTTTCCAAGCCACGCCGGACTGTTTCGGATTTACATGACAATCAGAATTTAGCGTCTTGTGTTTGCTTCTATTGGATCGAGATGTATGCATGTTGGTTACACGAGAGCCTTGTTTGCTGCTCTGGGCAAACAATGCGAGCTGTGGGCTCGCATTTTTCATGGAACCCTTTTACGCGATGTACCCACAACTGGCATGTTGCTTGGAGGATTTACGGGGTAAATCCACTGCTAAGGCAGACTTAATTACTTGGCATCTCGGCTCATGGCGATCAACCCGCCGACAGCCCTGTCTGCTTGAAGAGCTGTGACATTAGATCATTGGACGAGATACGCACCATATTGCTTCGCCGCAAAAGCCGTTTCTGGGCTGAACCCTGAAACAATCCTTCAGCCTAATTTCCAGGGTGCATATGCACGCCTCGTCAACGTACGAGCTGAGCAAAGC
This sequence comes from Fusarium decemcellulare, assembly GCA_013266205.1. Classification (NCBI taxonomy): domain Eukaryota; kingdom Fungi; phylum Ascomycota; class Sordariomycetes; order Hypocreales; family Nectriaceae; genus Fusarium; species Fusarium decemcellulare. The sequence goes on from JAAGWO010000715.1 coordinate 3,202, forward strand.
CACAAACAGAAAGGATCAAGTTGTGCCTGATATGACGTATGAATAAGACCTAGCACAGCGAGGTGGAGCAACGCAAACGAGTCAAAACAAACGATGCTTCTGCTGTGACACCGTTTGCAATCTCGGCACTTGGCTTTTGGACGTTGAATGCGTGGTTGGCTGCGTTTCACGAAATCGAATTAGTCAAAAACTTGTGCCACGCAAGCCAAGGTCAAGGTGGGGGAATTGCACAGCCTGGCTCGGAGACTTGCGGAACGCTAGCCGAGACGATCATTATTCATGACGTTGAATCTCCATATATCCTGGAGACGACCCCTCTGTTAAGCTTGTTTCAGCAAACCACAGGCTGTAACGGCTTGTTCTGTGGCTGTGGCTCTGTCTGCTGGGAAGGATGTGGTTCCCTGCGTGCCCCTGATTTCCAATTCCGGGAGCCGCTGCCAGCGCAGATCATCCGGCTTACCTCAGCCAACCAAAAGTTTCGCTTACGAGCCCGATGGACAGTCGGCCGCCAGCCTGCCTTGCCTGGCAGAATCGTGGACATGGGTTTACGCAATGTTATCCACTTGACATGGTCGTGATCCTTCTTAATTCTCCGAGGCGCCTTCTGGATCGGCACGCTGTTGAGTTTCGGCCATTACTAAATGTGGGAAAAGCCGAGTAAAGTAAGTTTCTCCCCATTTTGGTATTTTATAGTTTCTTATTCTTTTGACCGTATGTATGACCGTCAAATCTTGTTCTGTGCTTATGCTTAATTTCGCGGCCCTGAAAATGTGACCTCTTGATCGACTGAATAGCTCAGCGCGAAAGTTTGCCCGTCACAACCACAACATGCTATTGAAACCTTGAGAATGGGTACGCGCCTTGTAAAGAGCAATGGCAGATGATTGGTGCCCGAATACGACAATAAGCAACGTCGCTGGGCAGCACGACGATACTAAGACCCCATGGGAAGTCTTTGCGCGCCTGTAAGCACTATCTTACAACATCGCACAAAGAACTCGGATTCTGGGCCAATTAAACCGTTCGGGCTACGAGCAAGATCTCCAACTCTAGAAGTCACTGTTTCGACAGTCTCGCTTGTGTCTAATGGATTCGATCCATAGCCAGCTGGCTCTTAGGGCAAAAAGCGACAGCTTCTGCGTTTCCCTTGATCAGCCTCCACCCCAAGCACTATATCTTTGATGTGTTCTCGCTATGCCAGTAATTTGTACGACTTATGTTCTGGCCTTGGAATCTGCCGTCGGTTATAGTGTTCTCACTAAGCCGCGGCTCTGGCTTAGGAATTGCCGTGATGAGGATTTCGGAAATCCGCGCAAACCGGAAATATGCGCCTTGGCTTGGATACATCCATTGTGCGCAGGCCAATCATTGCAGACAAGACTACCTCGTAGAACGAGTATAAAACTAATGAGGGAGATAAAAATGGTTCATCGTGTTGATGCGTTGCCTACTGGGTTTTCCTCGACAAGTCCGATAACACATTGGGGTTTCTTCAACCACAATTATCACGATGAGTACACACACTGTTGCAATATTGACGGTCAGATCATCTTCTATCCAATCTCCTAATCTGGACTCACTGACCGATACAATCAGTCACCCCAAGAGGCTAATTCAAAGCCCACGTTTTCCATCCGTCAAGTTCCCGTGCCGGTCCCAGGCCCAAATGAGGTTCTCATCCGCCTATCTCTGACTGGTCTATGTGGCTCTGACTATGCCATGGCCGTCGGTCACATGGGACCGGTAGGAACGATCCTAGGCCATGAAGGAGTCGGACGCATCGCAGCTCTCGGGTCCAACATTGAAGCCCATGACCCCTCCGTACAGATCGGTCAACGCGTCGGCGTCGCCTGGACTCGAGACATATGTGGTTCGTGCAACTTCTGCACTGATTTGGTGCACGAGGGTGAAACTCGGTGTGCACAGGCTCTCCATTCTGGAAAAGCGTACGATGGTACATTTGCCGAGTATACTCTTGCCCCGCTACGCTATCTCACCCGCATACCTCATGAGTTTGATGAGATACCGGATGAGGAGATTGCGCCAATCCTTTGTGGCGGTGTAACTGCGTACAAGGCCATCAAAGGCTGTAACCTCCCGCCTGGGCAATGGATCGTGGTATCAGGTGCGGGTGGCGGTGTTGGTTCTCTGGCGGTTGCTTTTGCTCATGCTATGGGGTATCGCGTGATCGCAGTAGACGCTGGGAAAGACAAAGAAACCTCCTGCAGAGACCAAGGAGCAGAACACTTCATCGACGTCACCCAGATAAACCCAGGGGAAGAGGTGCAGCGTATCACAGGAGGTCAAGGTGTCAAGGCTGTGGTTGTGGCGGCTACAGCAGCTGCAGCCTATCAACAGGCATTCGAAATGCTGGGTGCCTTTGGGGTCTTAATGTGCGTATCGATTCTTCCAGAAGATGCTAAAATTCACTTTCATCCGCTTTGGATGATTCAAAAGGGATGGACTGTTATGGGCTCGTCGGTAGGAACGCGAATGGATATCCTCGAAGCGCTCGAGTTTGTCAAGCGACGGGCTGTTGTGCCGAAAATCCAGTGGGCAGAGCTGGGCGACTTGGAACAGCTGATGGATAAGATGGCAAAAGGCCAGGTAAGTTCATGGTCCCGCTGAAGAGTATGGTCTAACAAGGATATAGTTGCAAGGGAAATACGTGATAAAGCTCTAACATCGGGTATTTGGACTATTGTCTAACGTCCTCAGCCTTACAAAGCTCCTCGAGAATCATTGTCTGGCCCGTCAACAGGTTAGCTGGGTCTGCCTCCAGCGACGATAACAAGACAAGGCACCGCCCAATCGATACGGTGCCTCGGAGTTTCTGACCAGGATCCTTGTTTTCTTCGCTCATTAGATGCAGCCCGACTTGAGCCACCAGATGCCCTATGGTCCAGTTCATGGGAAATATGAGAGGCGTCTCTTCCGAGTTCAAATGTGCGAATAGCTGTTGTTGTCGATTCATATCTATACAAGCCTTGGTAATGTTACCACAAAGGCTGATGGCGGTGCGGGGCCATAGAGTGGACATCATGAATAGGCCCTGGTAATAATTGAGCTCTCCCCACGACGTGAGTACGTGTTTGTCTTGATTCTCTGATAGTGAGGTCACGAGGACTTTCCAGCGGACGAACCACTCGTCAAGGTCTTGTCGAAGGGTTTCATAACTGAACTCATCAGTTTGCAAGTGACTGTGCAATGTGATATCAGAGTCTTGCTTTAGTAAAGCGCTGTGGATCTTCATCTTGTGAAAAGAGATGAGATAGAAGAAAATTGATGTGTTTTCTTCCAGGGAGTTGCTCGTGTGTTGAGTGAGTTCCTATAAATCTGTTAGCCTTGTGATGGTCTTGAACGATGGAAACACTGACGTCACGGAGGTTGTCACCGATGATGAGAAGTGAAGGTCTGCTGTAAGCGATGGATACTTGACTACCAGATTCATGAGCTTAGGCTACAATAAAATCATCACGGTGCATACCTTTCGAGACAGTAAAGCGTCCGCGTTAGTGTACAGAATAGTTTATGATCCTCATCTTCGTCCTCAGATGGTCGATGAGACAGATCCAAGAAGAGACGGATGGCAAAGCCAAGATGCCGCCAAATATCTCCCGCCTCTGGATCCAGCAGAAGATACAGACAGACCAGAAGCGTTCTTTGGAGCAGCTTGACGTTGATAGACCTGGAAGAGTGGTCGCAGGTTGTATCGAAGCGAGAGATGGCTGTTTCGAAGAAGGACCTTCCCCAGGAAGCCAGCATCGCCTCGTTCCTTTTAGCCACCAAGCATGCGAGTCCGAGGGCCAGATACAATATTTCATCTGGATTGTTGGCATTCTCATTGCAGCTGCGTGACGCAAGTGCTGTGAGTGAGGCCTCATCTAGGATGGGAAAGAATGTGTTAACTGATCGGCAGAAAAGATGAATGAGGCTTTGTATGGCTGATGGAGATGGTAGGTCAGCATGCGTAGGTGAGAGCCCAAGGGCAACGCGATTGCTGCTTTTGTTTGCCTCTCGGAGACTGGGTGGAATATCCCAATCTGGAGCTGTCTTCAGTAAAGCTCGGAGACAGCCAGGTAGGCTCCATGGCCCATAAAATGCCGCGTTGGCGTATGGATGGTGTCTGATATCCTCTTGCTCAACCGAGCAGCCTTTAGAGGTTGCAAAGGGTAGCAACACAATTCGTTGAGAATGATTTATTTCTGAAGATGCTGAAAATTGAGCATTGGGAGATGCGGCATTCCGTGCGGCAAGTTCTTTGATCTTCTCAGCGAGAGAATGCACTCGTCTAAAAAATAGTTAGCAATGATGACACAAGTACGTGTTTTTGTGCGTACTTGAGTGAGATATTCTCCGACAGAATCGGATCGAAGAAGGTGCATTCTCGTCCTGTGCGCTGACATTCCCTGCAAGCTGGCAGTTGTCGATGGCACTTGATCCTCCGATCTCGACAGAAGCTGCAAGCCGGGAGGGCCTCGAGTACTTCGTCTAAATCTGTTCCTCGTTTTACAAACTGGCGTTGGATCTTTGGACTCCTTTGGTCAGGTGGGCTCTCCAGGGCGGGGACTGTAAAGGAGTCCGCCGAAGTCGACGGCTCATAATGATCAAACATGTCAAAGTCATCGTTGATAAAGTCCCGCCACCAAGAGTCGTCGTCTAAGAATCCGGGGCTGATCTGATTCAAGGATTCGAATTGGGCATCTGCATTTTGTTTCGATGGGACCGGTAGGTTTCGATGGTAGATGCTGTGAACTCGACGTTGGGTAACGAGAAAGTCGAGTTCTTCGAGCACACTCATATCGTATTCGGAGCCTAGGTTGCCTATGGGATTTCGCAGATTTGTCTCAACTAGCTCTGTGATGTAGCGAGCTGTATCAGACAGCGCTGGCCATCGTGCAGACAATGTTTCCTAACATCCTACATCAGCCTCGGTTCAGTTCTCTACTAAATCTGAAACACCTACGAACAACCGACATAAATTCTCCAATGCTAGGTTCGACTCGTCGGCAAGCGTGGCCTGTTGCACCTGGGCCGTGTGATTTCTGAGTGCATACAACAAAATCATACCACCTTGGAAAGCGCTGTTTGCCAGCTCAAAGGTAAAGACAAAACCACCTACCAGAGAACTCTTGAGCGAAGTATTGACAAGGTGAATCGAGGCGGTCGCGGCTTCTATGAGTGATGCCTCGGACACAGCGATGTCACGAGAACATGGCCGGTGGAGAAGGATCTGGCATTGCTGAGCGGCCGATATCAACCAGGGAGTGATGATCCCCTCTGAACTGGCATGTCTGAGAAGAGCATGCACCGATTCTTTTGACCTCTGGACCCAAGCAGTGTGGTCCGATTCCTGATGCGGGATCGGCTGGTCGAAAAATTGCACTCCGTGGATCTCACTCTGAATCAAACACATCTGAGTGTGAATCAAGAACTGTTTCTCTTCATGCGCGGGTGGCATTTGCTCTAGGAAAGAGTCAAGATTCGTGCGTGGACGCCCACCCTTGAAGGGCAGCTGGGTCGTGATGTGGTCGTCACTGATTGCAACCGGACAGCCGCAAGATATAGCAACAATCCTCTCGAGTTGGTAGGTCTGATTGATGTTAGAGGAACTGAAAGTTCAAGGTGAATGGGATACTTACCACCCAGAAGAGTCGCCTTCGGAGCTCTGCGTGCTCACGATCCGGAACTATTGATCTGTCGGGTTCCTGGTGTAGACCAAGAGCAATGGCCATCCGCATGGCTTCACCACTCACATACCAAAGATTTACAGTGTGTGGCAATAGTAGAGCGGTTTGAATGAGGAGCAGTAGCCCTTGTAGTGATGCAATAGATGAGTGGCTTAAAAAGTCGACGTGTCGCATCGCATCGGCATGCAGCGCCTCACTCAGTGCGGCCACTTTTCGAAAGTCATGTCGCTTGGAGGTGAGAGAGCTAATGGCTAAGATCAACGTTACTACGGATATGGTTGTACTCGAAGGATCAGGGCTTCCGCTGTAGAAGTCGTCAAAGTACTGTAGTAGAGTGCTCTCTATAAAGCAAGGAAACCGTGGAAGGATATTATCCTTGTAGTTGCAGAAGAGTCGTTTGGCAACGTCCAGCGGTATTTTGTGAGCATTAAACTGTGAGAACTGGGCTGCATACTCGCGCCCGGCTGTTCTAGGATAAATGTCATGGTAGATGCCATGGACTGGGATTTTGAGTGGAGGGCGTTCAGATGGATAGAATAGCTTGGCGCCGTGCTGGATGGTGTTGTTGGACTTGACAAGGCTTGGGGTCGTTCGGCTGGTGATTGCCACGTTTGCCAGCTCAATGACCTTGCCATGGGTCGGATCAGAGCTGTTAAGGGTATCAAGGCCGAAACTTTCGCCATTGCTCAGTAGAGTATGGGTACGCTGAAGTTCGGCCAGGCGCTGCTCAAGATATTGGATGGGACTTTAATATGTCAGTTATCGGTGATCTCTTTGCATGGGATACGCTGATTGGAATTACCTTCGGGGGATCTCAATCGATGTTTGCCGATTGATAGCAGCGCAAGAAACTCCAGCTGCTACACAGCGAAGGCATCTCGGAGTTCCCCTATCGCACTTGACCAATGTTTAGCCATTCAGAATGAAATGTGTTGATATGTCGCACCTTTTGTTTGAGCTTGTAACATCTTGCACACGCCGGCGTAGACCGGTGTCTCTTTGTCCGGGAATACGTTGGCATTAGTACCTAGTTGCATCGCCGTTGGAGGCGGCGGTGTTGTGGTTGTGGTGTTGAATGAGCTGCGGAGAAGCGTCGGAGCTGGGGAAGTTGGTTTTAAGACTAGAGCACGTGATGTCCCTAGCCAAGACTGGTAGACCGGCAATTGAGCCGCGATATTGAGTTCGAGGTGCCTAGATCAGGCCAAGATAAGGAGGACAAGTTCAATACTCTATCGAATTATTAACCATTGTGAAGAATCCCCCATTATGAACACAGCGACGGTAGTAGACTGGGCTCAACGGACACATTCTCTGACTATCGTTGCTGGCAAGACTAACTAGAATTGAAGTCGAAGCTCTAACCCGTTACTTTACTGCTATTATCATATTACTGGCAAGTGAAGGCTCCTCCCACAATTCCATCATTGTACGCATTAATAATGCTCTGAATACTGGTATAAGAGCCCGCAACCGTGATAAAAGCCCCCAACAGTGCGGTAAAGATGTGAAGCGCAAACAATGCCATCTTAAGCTTGCTGGACGTGTGGTTGCCTTTGTCCATGTAGAGAGCCATGAGGGCGGGAAAGATGAACTGATCGAGTCAGAATGGTCTCAATGTGAGTGTGTAAGTGAGACTTACGCATGTTGGGGCACAGCAAAACGAGGCGATCAGGCCGATCAGATAGCTAAAGAACGGAATGGCTTCTGCCGTGATAAAAGCAATCGCGGAGATTCCCAGAGTTGATCCGCTACAGTTCCGCCATTAGCAAGGCCAAGTTGGAGAGTAAATGTGTGCTTACAGCCAAGTAGACCAGTGGATAATGGTATTGCTCTGTAGATGCGTCGAGTTGCGCAGAATCCGGACGAGCAGCTATATCGATGAGCTAGTACTCTACAAATTAAGAATAGAGATGCTTACGAATTTTGCGGCAAGATGCACCCAGAGAGTCGAAGTCATTATGAAGCCGGGAATCGAGATGCCATATGCAATCTTCTCCACCGTTCCACCAGCGCTGGCCAACGATGGGCTGGCAACATATTGACCGCAGTAGCTGAAGGCGAGTTAGTTGACACAGTTCCGAAATAGCGTGGTGAGGGAAAGGCTTACTAGTATACGACCATACCAAAGGATACGTAGCATGCCATGAGAAAAGCCTGAGACGAGAACAGGGCTTTTGGGAATGCACTTGGGACTCTCATCTCAGCCACGACGGGCATGAAAGTGGGAGTAGAAGCATAACCGGCTGCATAATAACCCACGTTAGCCAAGGCCGGATACAGGGGGTTTTATGCCATACCAAAGAGATTAATGGCAGCAGTCAAGCCGGGAACGAAGGACGGACCTCCAACTGCAATGACTCCGAGATCGTATGGACCAGTCTGAGGAGCGGCAGCTGGCCTGTCCACTTGCGAAACACCAACACTACAGACACTGATTAGCCAAGAAAGATTTAAGGACAATTAAACCTACACCACAACGAAGACTGCAGTGAAAATGGACGCAAATCCGATCCAAGTTAGGATAGCGAGCTTGCCTAATGTCGGAATACTGGCAGCGACTGCAGTCAAAAGTGCGGCGACCATGGTCCAGACAACGGTGCAGACTTTGCCATTAGCCAATATCTTGAAGCCCTGCGCCAGTCCGATGAATCCGGAGCCAGAGGATAGCCTACTCATACTATCAGCGACTGGAAAGATTGATGTGGTCAGATGGGAACGTACACCCAAGTCAAGAGAAAGAGAATTCCGGCAATCTCGCGAGCAATCGGCCCGCCGATGACTGCAGCGGCATCCGCAATGTTGTGGACTCCGGGGTACTTCATACGAAATACATACATGACGTATGCGTAATCTGTATGAGATAGGTCAGTGGTGATCAAGATTCCTTGCTACTTGTTTCATACATGTTGTCAGAGAGCCCCATGCGACAAGCAGGATGATACCGGGGCCATATCCGACAACATTAAAAGCCGAAGGAATTGCCAAGACACCGGTTGCGAAGCACAGCTTCATGAGAATGATGCCTGCCTTGACCCTAAAACAGTCTCATAAGTAAAGAATCACCAAGAATGATGGGCATGGGTCCTACCATCCCAGAGCGCGAAACTCGGCTTGATTGAATACCTCTCCATTGTCCTCCAAAACCTCAGTCTTGGCGTTTTCGTCGATATCGGCGCCATGGTCCATTCCCAAATCCTTCTTCTCCGAGACCTCTAGGCCAGAGCTCTGATCGGAGGCGTGCATTGTCATATCTTGGGCTGTTGAGTGAATGAAGCAGGTTGTTGTCTTACTGTCGATCCCTGAGGTAAACTACTTTTATATGTTACGCCTCAGTCAAATGATCTCCGGACATGCGGATGGATAATCCCCGTCAACATTTTTGCTACAGGCCTTGCCCGATTTTCCTCTTGAGATAGGGAGGCTGGCTCGAGTCAGTATCGGCCGTCGGGTAACACTCTGTGATAGGGTGAATGCGGGGCTTTGGGTGCCACTCTCGCGGAATTCCGACGCTAGCAGATTTCCGTGTATCCTTCGGAGGCGAGATCAGCGGGGACCCCAGACTTCCCCATGGGGCGTTGAGGTCATGTCCTGGTTCTCAATCTTCGACACCGCTGCTCACGTCGGCTTATCGCCTGGGGCCAATCCTACTCATTCGGCAAGTTTATCTGCTCCCTCGTATCGCGCGCTAGCTGAAGCCCGACGGGCGAGACATCCTTGGAGCGGCCTGGACCTTCGCCAAGCAAACGGCCGTTTGTCACCAAATGACCGGTTAACATGGTAAAGATGGTGTCAATTATCTAGTAATGGGGCTCTGTGCCTAGCTATGTGGCATGGCTCATCATCAGGGATACCCAGAGAGTGTGTTCATTACCCGATCAGCTGGTAGCTGGTCATGAACCCTATGATAACCCGAACAGTTCCAGAAATTCCTCATTGAAGTACACATAGAGCACTGTATTTCCGATGGACAAGAAGAATTTTCCCTACGCGGCGCTAATTGCCTTGACTACGAAATCTACCGACCCAATCTTCAACTTGTCTCCCTTTATCCAGGCCTGAGCCCCAGCTTCAATGGTTTCCAAGACCCGTGCTACCCTTGGGAGTGTCTCGACATCACCAGACTCAAATGATGTATCCCACTCCGTTTTTGCAGACTTGAGATCTTCCCTGCGTGCAGAGAATGTCCCAGAAGGGTCCTTCCTGATCGCTAGGTAGATAGTCCCAACTCTTCCGACAAACGTAGTTCCATCGACGCTTTGAAGAATCCACGAAAGCTGGCCAGGAGATGCCTTTGGTGTTATGTCTCTCCAGACTTCCTCGTAATCCGTCACAGCGCCTCCTTTATGTGGACAGGGTGTACTTCCAATCTCAAGATCATCGCCGTTCGGTAGCTTTTCGAAGTGGGCTTCATCGGGTACGGTAAGATCGAGGGAGTCGATGATGTGCGTCCATCGGAAGGTAGCTGCAGGATTAGGAGTTACAAAATTACCATGGGGTGTAGAACGGCGACTAAACGTACGAAGGTCATCCTTTAAAAGTATGCGCTCGCCGGCGCGGCTCCATTGAATCGTCCGAGTCTGTTTGTCCACGCGCAAATCGATAAAGTAGCCGCCCACATTCAGGGCGATGGTTTCGGTGTCTTCGTATGCTGGCTCTGGTAGCCAGCGGACGCTGATGCGCTGGACAGCTTGGGATGGCATAGCTACGATCGACTGAGCAGTAATTTTGTTGTAGCTGTGTTTTCTTCGTTCCTGGGGAGCCTACAGCTTATCAAAGGAAGGGCTATGAACATGTTTTAGGTACTAATGGGTGCTGACACTTGCAGTGGTGCCCCCCGGAAATCCGCGAGAGTCGGAAATCCGCGCGGTGGGGAAACATGTCGATCTCATCAACTCTGGCGGAGAGCCTGTCTTGTGGTGGATTGGAATGAAGTGTTAGAATGATATAGTTCTTACCCGATGGAAATAGCGACTCGCTAGGTATTTCATGAATTTCTCTGGTGTACAACACGACGAACCCATCGCCCAACACATGACGAAGCTTATCCATTTAAGTCTATAGTTTGCTTCGTCCTGATCTATGAGCCGACACATCTATGTGTGTGAAGAATAGTACCAGGTTGTTTCCCTTATTGGTTATTGCGACGACGATATCTATACATCAAACCCGGTTGCACGAGAACCTGGCATCATGGCAGTTTCTCCCTATCCACGACGAGTATAATGAACGATTATTGCCTGGAATTGAGAAACTCCATCATCGCCTCTCTCTCATCGTCCACTTCCGGATAGTCCAAAGCATTTTGCGTGCATCGCTGCCGACGCCGATACAAAAAGTCCTTGACAGGAACCTCTCTTTCCCAGCGGTCGCGAAAAATGCCATGTTCGTCGATGGCGTCATCAGGATCTACACGGTCCCGATTACGCTTGTCGCCAAGGGTTGGAAGAGGGCATGAGTCGGCGCTGGAACTATTAAGAAGGAAATCTATCAAGGCTTGGACTTGTTCGTCGAGGAGCTTGTAGATTCTGAACGTCACGCCTTGTCGATCTGAATGAAAGTAGATATCTTTGCACTGATGTTTTGAAGGATGACTAGTCAGTCTATGATTGACACTGCAAAGAATTCGATTACGTACCTCGAATCCCGACTCGCCCCTGTCAAAGAGAACCACACCACCGAGGATGCGGTTCTCAGCCCAGTAGCCGACCATATCACCGATGCCGTTTGGATATCGCTCCTTTAGCCTGTACGCTGTGTGATAGAACAAAGTGATTGGTGGCGGTAGATCTCTAAGATGGCTGGGTAATGGGGATGCCCGAGGGTCCTTTGGAGGCTCCCAAGACTTAATGCCGTCGTTTTTGTGCAGGCTCTCGTCGAGGTCAAAAATAAGAACCGCTATCTGGTGCACAGCAACGGCGACCATCTCAATCAACCTCAGGTGAAACTCCTTTGACCCAGGTGAAGATCGTTGAAATGCTTCGACGAGCTATATCAACGAAAGTTAGGATGGAACGGCTAGAAGGAAGAAGAGCTCGAGCGGTGGTACTACCTTGTCGTCATAATTTAGGCTCTGGGCGTCAAACCCTGCACGATACTTTCGCATCCGTTCCAACACCCCGGGGCATAGTGAGGTATGCTCATAAAGTGGATGGCGAATATCTAGCCCGCTGGAATATCGATCGCGAAACACATCTATCGTTGGGAGGCCGTCCAAAATCTGCGCATAGGTGATTTCAGCTATCTCGGTAGAAAGAACTGATTCAACAGCTGTTAAGAGAGCGTCGAGATGATCCGACGTTAGAGGCATGGCTGTGAGGTGCGATGCGATAGTTTGCAGTGGAGAGTGAAGGAGGTGAGTTCCGAGGCATTGGACGTTTGTTGGATGTCGCCTTGCCAACCCGATGATCACGTGGCAGTTTTGGCCGCGGTCGTACAGAGTGACACTGGTTGGCTGGTTATTCGTGCGACCCTGAGTTGGCTTTCAAGCCCAGCTCGGAGCCATCAGAATTGACAACTAAAAAGCTTAACAGAAAGTGACCGCGTGCATCCGACCAACACGTATATCAGGCTCGGCCTCACAAAGAAGGCTCCAGGAGTCGACGCTGAACTGAGAACATGCAACAGGCCAAACTAGCACTTGTAACCTGAATCACAGGCGGAAACCTCCTCGACGTTCCTGATGCACGACTATCTGCCCCCCCTATGCGTGATAATTTATTCCAGATAGTTAATTGCTGAAGAAAGACGCTGCATGCTGTCAGACCAGGCAAATATGAACGTGAAAGGAGAGTACTAATTCGACTTTTCAACGTCACTGTTTGAGACCATTGGCTTTGTGCATCGTACTATATCACCTACACGTTGGCCCTTGAGTGAATAACTTAGTTTCATCTTCTTATTCAGCGCCCTATATTCCTCTTGCCATACCGACCTTTGCCCTTTATAGCTCTTGCTACTAAAGTATGCCATTGCCATCTCAAGCTGCCGTAGCTTTTGGTCCGCAACGTTCTATCACTGTCGATAGGTTTTGGGAACACTTGCTATCATGTCTACTCCACAAACCCCTGGGTCCGAGATCGGAAACCTGACCATCTTTAAAGATCCAACTGGCGTCATGACTGTGCAGGGAGGGCGGACTCCGACACACTACTCACAGATAACCCCAGATGACAAACGGTTTGAAACCATCGCTGTTAGTATTCACATCGCGTTGGCGCTTCTGGAATCTCGGGATGGGAAATCCTGGCTTGTGAGAACCGCGACTAAGATCCTCGAGATCCGAACCCATCGTCGACATCCACATATCTACAATGACCGCCCGGAGCGCCTGCGGTACTGGATTGATCATTTCCTTCAAGAAATGAGGTCAGACTTCCCTAATGTCTACCTTACTAATACCGTTCGGGGGGAATCAAGAATGAAGAAGTTTGATTGGGGTCGGGACATTCGGCGGTACAATGCCAAAGCCGCTGGGATACTGCAGATCAGCAAAATGGTATAGCTATCTCGTCCTAGAAGCCGCAATATATCGCCTACTAACTCTAGTTGTGCTAGCTGGTCGACAACATGGTCGCTGTGGGCCAAAAAGCTTTGACGTACAAAACAACGTCTGACGAAGGCTACAAGAACTGTATGCTCAACTGGGAGACATACATCTTTCAACTCGGCATCTCGATAGCGCACGAGATAGTCCATTTCCTCACTAGATTTCTTACCGGGGCCCGGTTCCCCGACACACCGTCTGGCGTCACCTACTTAGGCTTCGAAGACAACGAGAAGGGTGAATCTGGCCGCTATTGGGAAGGCCACTTACTGGGTGGCGTCGTGGACTTCTATGAGGACTTTCGTGACCCTCTTGGGTCGTTGCAAGCAGGTGTTCCAATGTTTACCTATGCTTACCTCGAGAATAATAGACAAGAAAATGTTCGTTGGGTGCGCATCAGCCAAGACTACATCAGGCGGTTCATCGACCTGAGGTTTGACGGTAAGTAGCGTTTACCGACGATATATTCACACGCCGTTCTGACTGACATTTCCTGTATAGCAAGTTGCTTTCCAGTCCAGCCCGCTTCAGGTGCCCCAGCTATGGATTTGCGAACACGCGAGCAGAGGTACGGGAGAAACATGGCCAACTTTCGAGCCGACAACCTGCCTCGAGGCACGCCTACTCCTCCTCCTGACAGCAGGGACCGCGCTCAGGGCCCAAGCTCAATCATTCTGCAAGATATTGCATCAAGTCAGTTTACGATGTACCGCCATCGTCTCCAAGGTCCGATTAGGCCTTGAGTGTCGGTTTCTTTTGTCTCCCCACTGTAGTTTGTCCCGTGACCTCTCCCTTTCCAGGTCTCGATGCGCACTTAGATAGTAGAATAAGAAATTCTGGATAATTAAATCGAGGCCACGAAATACTAGCCAGCTAAAGATAGATTCTCGGATCAGTAATGATGGGGCTGAGCAACGACGTGGCTTGGAAATCCCGGCTTGAGAAGCCAACATGAGCCTGTATCTCTCCAGCCCCAATAGTCCACTGCTGCGAAATAATATCCCAATAGCTAATGTCCCTTCGGTTCAAATCAAAGACCACTGCTCTGCTTTCCCCAGGTTCTAGGTACACCTTTTCAAAGCCTCGGAGAACAGCCTTTGGAGTCGCACCCTGACCGGATTCATCAGGGAGATTGAGATAGAGCTGTGGGACTGCAGCACCTGCAACGGCACCATCGTTATTGACGGTAACCTGAAGCTCATAGAGTATATCCCACAAGTGTGGGTTGCCTCCTGGAACAGTCTGAGCTGGTGGAGCTTGTGCTGGAAGAGGTCCACTGAACAGAGGTTTTACGGTGACGTTGGCGATGGAAAAGGTGGTGTAAGATAAACCGAATCCAAATTCGTAGCGAACAGTTTTGTTGTAGTAATCGAAATGCCCTGTCTCTAGTGTCAGCAAAGGCTATTCTTCAGTCGGCACTATGACTGAATTTTCTTACGGTAGTCGATCAAAAGTCCTTCCTTGAAGTCGGCCTGCCACGCATAAGGATCATTCGTGTTTTGAAGCTCCGTGGAGTTGGTAATAGGAGCGAAGGAGTAGTCCGACACGTCTTTGGCGATTGTGTAGGGAAGGTGACCAGAGGGGTTTACATCACCCCATAGAACGTCAACGATGCTGTTTCCAGCCTCTTGGCCCGGCAGGTGAGCCGCCAAGATAGCAGTGACGTTGGGATGATCCGCCCACGGCATCAAGTTGATCCCACCCGAGTGAGTAATGACGACGGTGTTGGGACAGGTTGAAGCAATCCTCTCAACAACCTTGTCGCCATGCCATTCGGTGTTGAGTGTCGTGCGATCTTCCGACTCGGTGGCCCAGCTCTTCAAGAAGACTAAGCAGACGTCGGGAGGACTTGGCAAAAGGGCGGCGATGCTAAGAATGGTCGGTCAGTAATCCAAGAGACTATGAGTCTGTCGTTCCACCTACTATGGGCTATTATCCTTGACAATAGCAGTGTTGTTCAAGACGTATTGGAGTAGTGTTCCCTCAACTCCGACACGCTGTTTGATCGCTTCAAGGGGACTCACAACATATGTGAACAGGCCAGATCCAGATCCGCCGCCTGCTGCAAGCACTCCATACTCATAATTGCCGACTCCGTTGAAATACCAGTAGGACATCCCGTTGGTGAAGTCTCCTGCATCATCTCCAAAGACCCCAACTCTCTTGGGAGACTTCAAGGGCAGAGTATTGTTGATATTCTTGAGAAGCACGGTGCCGGCTGCTGCAGCTTCGCGGATTGAAGCCGCATGGGTTTCACGTACGTCCACGTTAGCCACTGGCCCAAACTTGAATTGATGAGAATATTCATCCGCTAGAGAATGTTAGCCTGAGTCTCTTGAATGGACCTGACAGACTCTATGCTCACGAGTAGTGAAGAGAACCGCGTTTGTATCCCGAAAGCTGGGATCGATTCCCGGAAACCCCTCATTCTGCTTCAACTTGAAGTATGGCGTCAACACTCTGCGGCACATGTCATTCACTCGGCCGATTGAAACAGACCCGTTCTTTATAGAGTTGACCAAGTTCTCTTTGAAGAACCTTGTCCCCCAGCTTTTGAGACCAGGCATGTCCATGTCTTCTCCTGCGTTGATGGCATATGCGCCGCTGTGCGTGGCACCCCAGTCAGACATGACGTAGCCCTGAAAGCCAAGCTCGTCTTTGAGAAGACCATTCAAGACCTTGCTGTTCTGGCAGCCATAGGTTTGGTTGAGCCGATTGTAGCTGCACATGACCTGATGGGCTATAATCAGCTGGTGTTCAAACGATGTCAGGTTTACTCACCGTGGCAACACCAGCTCGGACAGCCTGCTGAAATGGCCATAGATACAGTTCGTGCATGGTCCGATCATCAATGTTTGACGAGACACTCTCGATTGTCTTGTTCTTGGCGTTCTTTGTGGGCTGGCGCTGGGTTTCCTGCTCGTTGCCGATATAGTGCTTGGCGCAGGCTTGCACCCCGGCATCCTGTATGCCACTAATGGTTTGCGTAAACAGCTCACCAGTTAGGTATGGGTCTGGAGAAAATCCCTCCCAATTTCTGCCTCCGAGGGCATGGCGGCCAAAAGGACCAGCCACCGGACCAAGGAGGACGTGAGAGCCCTTTCCGCGGAACTCGTCGCCCATTTGCGTGCCTCTTTGATAGGCAATACTTTTATCCCACGTCGCCGCGATGGTCAGCCCGGCGGGAAACACTGAAGTATAAGTTCCCTGCTCCAGCGCCATAGGGCCATTCTGAATACAGAGCCCCGAGAAGTTCAGGCGGTTGATGGGTGCAATGTTGCCGACACAAGGTCCCTCGGTTCCAGAGACCAACTGTACCTTTTCTTCCAAGGTAAGTTGGAGAACAAAATCGGTTGCTTGAGCAAATGCTTCCTCCCAGCCCAGTCCAGTGGCATTTGCTGCGACCCGTTAGTCAACGCAATTCGACCACTGCGCACAATGGTAGCCCACGGTTGGGAATCTTACCTGGGCCAGGACTCTTCAGATATTCATCGTGGTTCCATGCTCCTCTGGTAAGGCTTATGAGCGGGGCCAAAGTGGCAATGCAAGTGAGCTTCTTGAAGCCCATGATGAGCTAACACTGGGGTAGAGAAGGGTTGCCGGTAATAGTTGATTGTGGTCAAGCCATAGGCATGGGTGGGACTCTAATGTAGGTCGTCGAAGTCCTCCATCGCTCATCTTCATTCCGACGCGGAGGCCTAGTACTTTTTATGCTGGGTCTGACCGCTGGTCAATTAAGTCGTCGGCCCATCACTGGTCCAATTTCTTAGTCCCATGACAAGAAGTTACGATCGCAGAATGCCTATCCGAGTATGCGACTACCACCAAAGATTCCCCCTGCACTGGCTGATGGTGTGAACCCACAAAAGGGCCGTTTTAAAGTACAGAATGCCACCCCTTGCACCGAAGAGTTAATGTCTGACAACCTATCCGGAGGTCCCGAGGTTGAGCCTGGGATACCCAGTTGGCTCTAACGGTAGATCTAGTGCTCTTGAAAACATGGGTCCTACCTGAGAACTTCGGTTGGGCCTAGGATACTCCCACGAGTCCAGCCGATAAGGCGTTCAACAGGAATATAGGTTCGGACTTGGCATTCATTAATGTATCCTGTAGCCGCGATTTTCTCACTCTGCCACCATCACTTGAGTTGATGATTATCCCATGTCTGCCTCGCAAGTGGGCTCTGCGAGTTTATTATCAATCGACAACGTGAACATCGAAGTGCCATCATGCGATTCAAAGGCCCCCCTCAAAGACCGGGGACATTAGAATCGCTATGTCGCTATGTCCTATTTAGGAACTAACACCAGCAACCTAAGCTAACAGGGTCTGAAATGTCTTGGATCCAGACTCCCCTGATTAGGCAAGTCTATCCTCAGGTCGGAACTCGGCACGTCACACTTCTGCGTGAAGTCACGGCCATGCCGTCACAACGCGTCGAGTCTATTGAGATGGAGCCAGGTTTAACCGAAGAAATACCACAAAGTCATGCCAGGATACTGGTTTCCCGAAGAATAACTGGTTGGTAACTGCCGAACTCCAGAACCGGGGGCGGGGGAGCCTGGGTAGCACATAACGTAGATGACCCCGGTGCGGAATTGTGGGCCGACCAAGCCGAGAATACCTTGCAAGCAGGTTTATATCTCTAGACACCATAGCGATGGCAGAATTATGGCTGCAATCAAAATTGACGAGTTGTCTAAGTCTGATCGCAAGGAACCTGGAACTTCTGCTAAGGCAACACGGAATGCCCCTTCTCCTATCTTATTAGCTCACCTACTGCTGAGGATCTCTAGTAGGCAAAGAAAACTTAGGAAGAAGTTACCATACTATAATCCCAAGTTTGCCTAATTTTTAGGTCAAGATTTATAAATTGCTTTAATAATAGCCTATAGATCTTTTCCTATTTTTTGCTCTTAATTCTTCCTAAATAATCTTAACTTAGACTTACTATAGCATAAGGATATATCTTACGAGCTTGTATGTTCTAACCACGACCAAGGGGATCCTAGTAGCAGCAACTCAACCCGCCATAGTATTCCTGTTATCCATTCTTGAGAGCTCAAGCAGAGGTTTTAAGCCTGGTTCATTTAAAGGTATAAAAATAACGTTGTAATGAGCGTGGTAAATACTACTGGAGCCCTAGTGCTGTGAGGCAATATAAGGTTAGTTTCTATCGCAAGGAAATAAACTTCCCATGCGACGAGTACCTGCTGAGGTGTTTAACTATAAATAAACTTAACTTGCATAAGTCAGTGGTATATCAGAAGGAGAAGCACCATGTCAGCCAGGAATCGGACCTAACAATACATCGCCAAAGAATGCATAGCCAGACATTAGTTCGAACATGCGACATTTGCGGCGAATAGGCTTCGAGTCCCTCGGAGCTGCTCAGGCATAAGAACCGCAAGCATAACCCGAAGAATAAGCACGTGTGCGATATATATCAATACTACCTTTCCTCTCCAGCAGACCTTTGGCAACACAGGACGCGGCATTCATGCAAGGCCTTGGGCGTGCAATTATCCCAATTGCACGAAGACATACAAGATATGGACAAGATCTTGGAAGGCCTGTCGAGGCTTCAGAACCAGGCGGGTAACAACACATGCTCTCAATATCGAGAGAATTTGAGGATACAAAGTCTCCCATGGCACCGCAAGTATTGGGCGAAACTCGTTCATATGTATGGCCCCTAGGTGGACTAGGTGCTCGGCACTGCACAAGGAATCGAGGCGGGTGCCTGGCCTTTTGCGTTCATCTTCTTTTCACGTGGTAAACTAAACTTAAATCTTTATATTTAATAGGCTGGCACGCAGGTGTTAAAAGCACGGGGCCGGCCTGTCTCCCTACCTCTACTAACAATTAATAACTTTTAAGCCAAGTTTAATAAGAGCCTATCTTAAGCATTTAGAGCTTTACCTACTATTTAAATAAGACTCTTCTTAACTAAGCCTAGATTTAGACCTACTATGGCATAAGAGGATATCTCATAACACCCTTATTGTAGGACTCCAAGTAGGCTGGAATCCTAATCGGGAAAAACTAGGACTAGGTTTTACAAAGAGGACTTGCAATACCACCAAAGGAAGGTAGGTCACCATTAATGAGAGCTGCGTTTGTTTTGTTAGAGGTTCATGATCTGGTATATAGGGTAGTGTTTCTTCTTCTTTGGGTTTGAGGATGTTATATGGGTTGTCCGGTGGGATCATGGCGGTTTCAGGAGTCAAGATGATATTTCGTGGGATTAGTGTCTAGCCACATGGGTATGCATTTGGGTGAGAGCGTTTTGTTGTGGGATATTTAAATTCGGTGTCAACGAACAACAGGAAAGGGTAGCATTCTCGGAGACACTTGTCGGTGAAATGAAGACGTAGTGATAAAGTAGTCATGAAAGTGTCCTTGATTTATCCTCTTCTATAGGATTCTCTCAGCACTGGGGGCTGATGATGCATTTGGAAGCTTGTCGTTGGAGACAGCAGAGGTCTGTCGCGGGCACCAGAAGCAGCCAAAGCTATGGGAAAATTGTCAAGCAGCTCGACACCGGCTAAAGCAGCGGTCGGTGAGTCAAGGGTTTCGAGCACATCGGATGTATCGAGGAGAGGATTCCAGAGCATCGTGCGTAGGGAGAGTCGAAGCCGCTCAACCAATGGAAAGTCTTTTTGTTAGCTTGTCACTGGAGACTGGACAGGCTCATCGGTCGGTTGGCGGGTTGAGGGTATCACAGATTCCAAGGGAAAAGTGAGTATTTGGG
>JAAGWO010000716.1:0-10442 GCA_013266205.1 Fusarium decemcellulare
CTAGCCCTAACCCTAACTTATTCTTAACCTTAATATTAACCCTTTAACCCTAACTAACCCTAACCCTAACTAACCTAGCTCTTATATATTTTTTAAAGAATTTTTAAAGGCTTATTATAGCAGGTATAAATATTACTATAATACCTAGTAAATCTCCTAATTAGGCAATTCACAAAGAGAGGAAAAAGCAGCATAGTAAGAAGATAGATGCCCTAAATATAGAATAGCGCCAGAGCACTCTCCCTAGTAGCTGAAAAAGACAATGTCCTAAGCACTACCTTAAGGTTAAAGAACAAGAGGAACATAGCTTCTATTTATTCTATCTTTAAGCAGAATCGCTTTTCAATAATAATAACATAGTTGCCCTGCGCAACGAGTTTAATGCCTCAGGCAGCTAACCCCCCCTGGGCCTAGATTTATATCTCAGCCTTATCTCCTCCTCTTCTCTTTTATATCCAATTAGATTCAGCTTTATTATTGCTTTAGTTCTTACATTCGTTAGTTTCTTGTGTGCTTTTCATCTTATCATATTTTCTACTAGCGTTTTCACATTTGTTGTATTTCCCGTGTCTCCGTGCTAATGCAGCGCCTCTCTAATTTTGATAGGCTATAAAGCCAATCAGAAACGCAACACCAAACAGGGATTCTCAAAACTAGGGGTAACCTAAAGGACCCCATCGTATTAAATCAGCCTTATTAAGGCTTCCACATCCTTCTAGGGTGCCAGCACTTTATCTAACATGGGTTTAGGCCCATATTCTCAGTATGCCACTGTCGTGGAGGAAATGAAGGGCCTGGGAAAAAAGCAAACAAACGCCATAAGTCCTGACATAATAAACTAAAAAGGGCTGTTGTTAACATCTTGTCGACACTCCAACTTGACTCCTTCATGCACATTAAATCTCTTACCACATCCGCGGATGCGCTTCACTCACGGCCGGAGCGATGTCCCTACCGTATATTCTCAATAAATTCGTACAGCGCTAAAAGCCCCATAAAAGCCCGTTAGCCAGTACTGTCGATTGGATGCTACGTCATAAGAGGAAAAGCGGAGATAAATGGCTCTTTAGCGCTGTACGAATTTATTGAGAATATACGGTATACCCGCCGTGGGTGGTAATCCCGGATTCTGAGGACGAAGACAACAGTCTGAGCGCCAGTCTAATTGATGACCCTGGTTCGGGCGGCCCGGCCATCGTGCCCACCACAGCGGTTGATGTCAACTGCAACGAAAACGCCAATCGACACAATTGTAAGTCTCATCTTGGATTCGCCTTGTATCAGTTGATTGTGAATTTGTATTCGCTGACTTAGGGCATTTCTGGAGGCGGCACATCCATTACAGGCTCAGACAAGGCGAAGACGGTTGATGAACACCAAGACTCTGACCGTGTATACACTTTTATACGATTTGAGATAATACCAACGCAGCTCTCGTCAAATCTACCCAGCCAGAAGGCCACGGCGCCTAAGGTTTCTATCGCAAGAATCAGTGACCACCAGCTTGAGCCTGGCACCAGACGCGTTCGTCTTCGCGCACAATTTTCCGAATACGATCCCCTGATGTCGCTCTGGCTCGACGAAGAATACATACAACGAACCAACAAATGGGCCCTTTATCGGTACTGGGACAGCCTTGGTGGCCGCCAACGAGCCCTTGGCTTTGAATCCTAGGAGGTCTTCAAAGTCTTGATAGTTGACGGGGATCCGTCGTACGGACCCTTCTATTATCAGATGATTAGGTTAAGGAACGGGCATTTAAACCGTTGGTTTAATCGACAGCAGCTTGATGTGATGCCCCAAGAAAGTCGAGGGCTGGAAAGAACGCGTGGGCAATGGAGGGCAGTTGTTATCATATTGGGGTTGAAAGCAGATACCTTATACCTAGGAGAAGACATACTTGGGGCCAATCTGACTAATCATAGGTAAGATAAGCAGCGTTTTATGGGTTCCCTAACGCGGCATCGAAATCCCTCTATCAAGAGTCTTAGGACTTAAATAATTATCCTCATAACTTATGTAGTCTTATGCAGCATTGAAGTAGTTGAGATGCTACTAGGGTGTAAAATCCGTATTCTTTGGTGTTGTGGCTGGCCTCTCTGCCTTTGGCGAGAGGAGTTGGCATGATAATCAGTGAAGCAACTTGTCTTTTCTCATCGCTTCGGCATTACTCCTCAGCGAGTTGATATCAGCGATACATCTTAGAAATGACTAAGATTGTTACATAGAATGCACAGCGGCGCAAAATTTAGGCTGTCTTGCTATTTTCTTATCAGGTATCATCGGCATTATGGGAGAGTCTGCGTGCCACTATCTAGCAGATCGAAAACATAATGGTTAGTAATACTAGACAATGACAGCAAGACACAAGGTAATACAGAACTAAGGTCAAAAATTCAAGCTTAATCTAGTGCTCCAGAGCTCAATATGTAACCTTTTTGCACTACATGTTTATAAAAAAGACCTCATCTCTAACCCCCAAAACTAGCACAACATAATATTCCTCGCCCACGTCACATTAGGTCGCCGCATCAACCGAGTTATGATCTATCCTCAAGAAGACCCATACTAGTCCAGCGCATCTCGAAGTAACTGTCATACTCATCCTCCTCCACTTCGGTAATTCCCCCAGACTCATCCGCCGTCACAATGAGTCTCTTGGCGATCCAGACTGCCAAGGATACGTTGTATGATCGGATACGCTTGTCAACTAGGTGCTGGAGAGCCTGTGTAGTCTGTCGGCTCCAGTTGCGGTTGATCAAGCGGAAGCGAGAAGAGTCGGCACGCCTGAGAGGCACCAGACCGGCGTGTTGCTTGAAATAGAGTTTAGTCGTTAAATGCCAGACTGGGGAGAAGCTCAAGGTCGAAACAGCCAGAAGTTTGGGGCAGTTAAAAGTCTCGCAACCGGTCACGAGATGGTTGCTCGGGAAGTCTTTGGAGATTGAAAGTCAGAACAAATAGCTAGATTTGATTAAAAACATGGCAAAGAGAGAGTACTGACCGCAAACAAAGCCAATATGGCTGGTCTCCTTGAACTGTTCTGTTTCTGGAAGGCTGGGCTTCTCTCCCACCTCCATCAGCGTAACGTAGTCGGGGTTAAGATCCCAGAACTTGGACCAGGTGAGCTCATCGCCGGCCTCATGCCGGCTGACAGATCTGAAGATCTTGTCCATCTCTCGTCGAACAGTTGGGGGGATGTAGATGTCCAAGGAATTGAAGACTCTGGCTACTGGCTCCGAAGTTGATGTGGGCAGCTGAGACGGGGCTCCCAGACCAGCAAATGGGGGGGATGTCATCGAACTCAGTGGATCGGGAGACTCGGCTGGAAAATAACACGGTGAGGTGTACTGTGAAGAAAGTGATGCAGTAGCATGCGGGCCATGGCATAGCCTAGGTCTGGACGTAAGCGGGGGTGATTCGACAGGGTCGACACCTGTGAGACGACGGCTGCGCTTTAGATGATGACGAGGAGAGATGCCATCAATACTTGATGAGTCCATGTTTGGATCGGCCATGAGGGGAGAGTGATTTCTGTGATGAACGAGATTGACAACTCTTGGCTTGGATTGAACGGTCAATGGGGGAGTGGCCTATTTAAGCCTCACGGTCCAGGCGAGAGGGACGAGGGTTAGTTGGTAGTTGGGAAATCATAGTGATATGTCGCTTCTGCTTGACCTCTTGGCTGACTAGCTAGAGGTTTGTGGCTGCTACTTGCTCAGATAACTTGGTACCATTGATGAGTAGCGGGATGCTGGTGTTTTGTGAGTTATTACGTGACATTCTGTCGCATGACGACGGTGTGTAGCTAATGCTGGATCAAGGTGATTCCAACGGTGTGCCGCGTGGGAGCAACCACCTGATTCAATAGTTCTGATGCAAACTTATCTTTGCCAGATAAACCATCTTGTTGCGGCACAGATGCTGGCTGTCTCTGGACCCCAGGGGCGTTGAGCTTGGGTTGTAGTTGACCGTTGCCAGCATGAACTGGGGTATGGGACCTGCTACAGGACCCTGGTTACAGTCTGCAAGGAGTACCGTTGACCAACTTGGTGCCCTAGCACTTTTGGCTTGACGGGACCCAAACGCCAGACCCTGTTCACCGCTCTGCGCACAACAGGGGTTCAATAGATAACCCCTTGCAACAGGCTTGCCTACGCCATCTGCGCCATGGACTGGTTCCCACCTACCTGGTTATTGGGACACATACGCCCACGGACGACGGGGGGACTGGCATGGTTCAATGTCCTGTTTTGGTTAAGGAAGAGGGGCGCAGATGAGACTGGTTCGCACTCATGCAATCCAATTTGTTGATCCAATCTGAAACATCTCGCCGACAGGGACTAGCAGACCACAAGTCCATGTTGCCCCCCCTCCATCCTTTTCATCTTGCTTTTACCAACCTGCCACGAGCTCCGATGGGAAGAGGACACCCTGTCTGTGGCCCACCTGTCAACACAGCCTTCTCCCGTAGTTGGAGCGATATGGCGTTGCCAAGACGCGGCTGGCTAGCGTCTCTGGATGAAACGGTGGCGCACGCAACAACCCGATGCCTGCCAGGGCTGATGGAACCAACTATTCCTCCGTACCCTGTCCAAACACACTTCCACCCTTGAAACTCCATCAACTCAACTTATCAACGACGTTGGCCCGGATAAAGAGTCCGAAATATGGGGCTGGAAACGATGTCTGTACTAGTTAATCTGAGCCTCAACCGCACTGTAGATGGATCCACGCTATCACGGTGGCGTACGGGCTGGGGTTCACTGGGTCGGTGTCATTGGATGACATTGACAAACAGAAAGAAACTGGGCGACAAGGTTCCGTAATTGCTCAGAAATATGGGACTGGGAGAGCTTGTTGGAGCTGATTTTACTGTCGACCACCTCTGAGTAATTGCTGCATCAAGAACTGTCACTGGCTGCCATGAAATAGAAGCAGCGGGCTCCGCCACAAAATCCCACTTGAAGGCAAATCAATTTAGTTCCAGGACAAAAAGACATGTCACAATCTCCCCTTGGCTAGTAACAGTCAAACCAACAAGCAACCGCAGGAGCCAGGGTTTTGGGGGCTAGACCATTTGGACTGGCAGAAAAAGAAAGCAACATTCATCATCTTAGTCCGGAGAAAAGGATCAACAACATCACAGAAGAGTATAAGTAGGCCGTATCCCAGGGGGCAACACTTCCAAGCCAGCGTCAGTTTTCCATTGCTAGAATATCGATCGATATCGCGTACCATTATCCTTTGCTTGAGGTAGCCTCTTTTCCGGATCTCCGCGGACCCTACAAAGATGTGTCGGGGCTGTCGGGGCAATGGCCCAGCGGTAAGGTCTCCATTCTTCTGTCTAATTCTTTGACGATCCGTGAAAGCCAAGCTGACATTGATACCCGACCAGGCAATTTGCGGTGTCCCTATGGTGTATTACTTGGCGTGCCTAAGGGGCAGATTCCCTGTAAGAGTCTACCTATGCCTAGATTTACAGGTTTTGCTCTTGTTCGCAATTCACCGTCGGGCAATCACCCCGTGCACTACGATTGAAGCATGTCTACCGACAATTGCCGCTCTCGTTCAGGACGTTGGACTAGATCACCCATACAACTTCAGTCTCAGTTGGTTTGTTTACGGTACGTTTCTGGTCTTCGTTTGGTGCGCTCTTGACGACAACTAACTGTGTTACAGCCTCAGTTGCACATACTGCCAAGGCTCTTGTCACCTTGGCTTCGGGATGGTGCGCATTCTGTCTGGCGCCAGATGGGCGAGAACAGTGGAGGCCCAGCATCGCTCGTAACTTCGTTGATCACGGAACTGTCATGAACTGGATGATTTCGATGGGCGCTGTCATCCGCAGCCAACCTGCTCTGCCATCATCATCTGCTGCGAACATTCCGACTCTCCCAGCAGCACCGAGACGGCTGCCTTTCCCACAGCCAAGTCCGTACCTGAACCGGCGTAGAGCAACCGTAACTGCTCCGCTCCGTCGAGGAAGCAGCTTGTTGTACCGTGTTGAACAATCCTCCTCTGCACCAGCTACACCCTTCAGCCGCACCCGGTATGGCTCAGTCCTCCAAACCACAGCACGGAGTCCAAGCCGAGGGGTGGACGTTACTGGGCGAATGCGAGGGAGTCGCCTTCGTCCGTCACTAGGTGCTCAAGAATCGAACGCCCATTCCCTCGCTGGCGTGAACTTGCAGCCTCTCCTAGAAGATGGTTCAAGGGAGCCAGGACAGGGCCTCTGTCCTCTACTCACTCTGCAACCGCCACCGTTACTCGCAGGGCCTTCATTGCCCCCATGGTACCAGGTTGCTCCTTGCGGCGCTCCATATCCTGGTGCAGACGGGGCCGTTGTCTGATTTCTGATTTATTAAAGAAACTTGCCACTGGGTGAGAGAAGAAACAGATGCCAAAAGTATCCTTCGACGTGAAAGATTTCCTTCAAGTTGTGTTGGATTTGGAGGATAGGCGTCTGGTTGAACAGGGATAGAGACACGCGCAAGCACGGGCACTCGGATCATGGAGAGGAAAGGCTAAAGATCAAGTACCTTGGTGTGGAACTGGATATGAAAATGGGAACCAACGTTTAACGGAATAGGAACTAAATTAGTAGTTAGTAGATGGGAATTCGCACTGAAGTTAGAAAGCAATCAACTTTTGTGGGCTGGCTCGTCAATGACCGCATCATCTTTTCAGCGGCCATGTGGTTGGTTTCTGAAGGATCTAGTTCGAGGACTTGACAAGTGAAGCTGTTTAGAGGTATGAAGATTGACACGTATGGCGAATCTAGTATTCGGCCATGGTAGTAGCTCATGTCTGACAGCAAAGAGCAGATCATGACAAGTGGCAACCGATGAATCAAGCGTAGCAGACGGTCTCAAGCAATATCCCTTCCGGGGAGCGGGAGACTCCCATTGGAATACCTGGTGGTGTTCCTCTTTTTTAAATCCTGGAACAATTCACTGGCAGTTTTATCAATGCGAGGCATGTCAATCGGGGAATGTGTTGAAGTTTACGAGAAGCGTAAGGATGGACCGAGTTACGCAGGACTCGCGGATTGCAGGATTTCGATATCGCATTAGGGAACGCTCGACAAACTCTTGTGTTGCTGCCTCAGGCATTCATGGCGAAACACTCATCCCTTCCAGCCTCATGTGCTCCGTCAAGTTTTGCTACCAGACTCTGCATTGCGAGATTTCCATAGCGCGCCAGCGAACCTGCTTCTCGTTCATTGGCTAGAGATAACAAGGAAATAAAACCTCATAACCTCCAACCGTTCAGATGGCACAGCCTAGAGCCCCGGAAAAAGATAGTCATGGACCGCCTTAATGAGACATATGGCCAGGACCCCAAGCACAAGCAGACCCCATAGTTTATATTAATCAACTTAGGTATCTCTCTGTCGGCAGTAGCATATTGGCAAATCTTATTCCAGAGTATTCGTCTGAAAGGTTAAGAACTCTGAGAGATACATACCATAGTTGCCCTGGAGCGTAGTCGTGCGCATGAGGTAGTTATAACTGGAGCAGTTGGAAGCAATTAGGCCTTGCTTTGCATGTGCAAGCTGTCAGCATTGTATGAATTTGTTCTTCGATCTCGGAAGACGCTACTTTCGACCTTGTATGAACATACTAAACTGCTCTTGCGCCGAGAATGAAGACCTTGTAAACACACTACGCAATATACTCTAGGGATTCCGGGGGAGCACGAAGTACATAATAAATTAAGATTTATTACAGGATGGATCCTCTTATGATTGCCTCCTATCAACGCGCCGATTTGAGCTAAAGAATACTTCCCCACAGTCTGGCTTGAGAATGATTGGTGGCGAGAACCCAGATAAATGAGTACTCTATCTAACCCGTTGAAGGGGTAGCGTTTGTTCTCACTACCCCCATGCTTGCCGTAGCGCTGATTCCATTAAAGGACGATATCTTGATTTAGCCAGCCATTATGATACATGGCTAATTAGTTCTGACATGATACTTAACACTTGTTAAATAGTAACAGAGAACGTCTCTTCTGGAGATAGGTAAGCAGTCTGAATATATTGTGTAGAAGATAAATGCTACAATAGTAACCTTTAGTCAGTTCCCTACTGTGACGAGGCAGTTAAGAGAACGCTAGAGGAAGACTGATAATAGGAGAAGAGCGTTATTGATTAGATAGACCTCGCTAGATGCAAGCAGTTGGATTATAGTTAAAGAAAAGCTAATAGTAACTATAAACCTATAGATAAAAGCAGATAGATATAGATATAGCTTGATAACTGGAGTAATTACTTAATGGATGCAGTTGTGGCTAAGTATACCCTGGTTATAACTAGGTAACTTCTAGTTAAAACTAATAAAATTTAGTTATAACTAATATAAGAGAAAATTATAGAGTAAGGTTAAAGTAAAAAAATAAAATAATAAACCTCATAGGTAAGAGAAATATAAGGCAATTATGGCAAGAACCTGGGAGACCTAGTTGCACTAATATATACATAGCTATTATAAAGAAATATAGTTTTAACTTTTAAATTTAGGGTTATAACTACTTAAAGACCAGTTATATATACTAAACTAGTTGTAACTACATTGAGACTAGTTGTGGCTACGCTAAGACTAGTCCTAACTACTTTAAGATTAATTATAGGTAGGGAAACCTAGTTATAACTTAGTGTCCTAGAGGAAGTAGGCCTACTAAGCCTGTAACACGGGTCCACCCACTTATACATCCCCATGGATAAGCTGGTCACCTCTATTAGCCCCAAAGCTCACTTCTTGGCCAAAACCAAAAACAGGGCCAAGAAGGTCAACCATGTGGTGACATTGCTGGCAGTGGCTTGTTTTGCGGCAATCAAGCGTTGCAAAGGCCTCTTATCCGCGGCCGTCGCAGACAGAATGAGGGGTCTATGGCCCATCTAGAGGTTTCTCAAATGTCAGACACGGTTCTGAACTGCCTATCGAGGCCATCGGGAGCAGTAGTGTGGGGCGGACTGAAGTGGGTTGTCTCGAGGATATAAGACTGTACAAGGCTCCTGGGCGAGCTGAGGAAGTATAACGATGGTCTCTGGGACATTCTAGGTCTTGTGTACCGCCAATAGCTTCATAGACTACAAAGATGGCTCCATAGCCATATGACGGCTATGAGTATGTCTCGGGTCGTCCTCGAGTCCCATCAACAGGCAACGTCCCTTCCCGGTTCACCTCCTAACCACGATTCCGACCAAGGATTGCTGGCGCTATGTGAGATATCGGAACGAGGAGAGACTATCCGGGGCCTCGATGAAGACGGCGAAAGACGAGATGCTGCTGGCGATACTCTTGCTCAAAGGCCAAGGAATCTGTAAGGCCCTGGTACCTCGAGACGACCGGGTCCCTCATTCTCATCCAGTATTATAAATACACTATGGATTGACTTCATAGATTTCTCGTTGATTCCTAAGACCGCAGGTTCACTAGTAAAACGCCAACTTGGATCTTATTGAGGACAGGACGTGGTCGTGGAATGGCGTTACTACTCTACCTGGCTCTCTGACGAGGGAAGAACCTTAATAGACTACCGAACCCACGCTTTATCTACACAGCTAAACCAATCCTTCTCGATCCCAGCCTTTCATTTTGCGCTGTGTATTAGACTGTTTTATTCCCAGTTAGAGAATCGTTACGGCCTCGTTTTTCAGATACCAACTGGGTCGTCGCCAAAGAACATTCGCCAGGTCCTATATTAAGATTACAGAGACGGCGTGAAATGAAGTCTCAAAACGAGATAAGCTCTAGCTCCCAGCTTAGTAACAAGTATATTTATGTTCTTTTCTGTTAGCTGGCTTCATAAAAGTCTGCGCTCTACTGGCATTCTCTTCTTTAAGGTAGACACTAGCTCCAAGGCCTCACCGGATGCGTGTCTCTTTGGCTTTAGCCAGGCTCGAAAAATCTCGACCACGGGACAAAGCTAGACCAAGTTTCTCCCATCAGTTATGCATTTTCATTAGACCAGTAGAGACTAGCGATTATATTCTCACCCTCTTTGTGATCGAGCGCTGATATCCTAGCTGTCCCAAACCCAGAGCATAACAACCATTTCTAACATACTCTTCAATACCTACAGCTTAGGGATTATCTTACTAGAGATAGCCTTATAGACTCCTATGCTCAAGCTCTGTTCCAGAAATGAAACAGTCGAAGTCTTTCAGCACTCAGTTGCGAATAAGTAGCTAGATATACTTAGGTTCTATTTTGGTGATAGATATACAGCCATTGTTTGTCAGTTGCTAATAGGGGAGTTTGATATAAGCAGTAGTAATAACGACAGGGCTAATAATTAGCTCTTTCTAGAGGCGTTTAAGTGGACTATAGTAACTAAGATAGAGACGCTCCTTTGTTAACATAAGTTTACTCTGTCTTAGCTAAGGCTAGATAGGGTCCTAGAGAAAGAGAACTTATATTTATTTATTTCTATACTTT
>JAAGWO010000717.1:0-29885 GCA_013266205.1 Fusarium decemcellulare
AGCTTAGCTGGAGCCCCCCGGCCGGAGCCCTGGAGCCCTGGAGCAAAAGCTACCCGGTCTCGACACTGTATGCCAAGGGCCTAGTGCACCGTGTTTAGCCCGTGCCTGAGTCGTTGCGGCTTGGATGGCGTCGACGATGGGACCTTGGCTCGACTGATCACCTCAGCGCATGGGTCACCAATGGATCATCGGGGCGTTTCTGCGTACGTAGTGCGTCCGCGCTGCCGGGGCTCATTTCGAGGACAGGTGGTTGAAGGAGTTGAGTTGTGGAAAAATACCTACGTTACCTACCTTGGTAATTACAGAGCTGCAAGAGTCAACGACGAACTGCCGAAGCCAAACCCACCCTCCACCACCACCCCCGACTGTGGCAATCGGCAGTAGGAGGTCACCTGATGCGTTGAAACGACAGGCTAAAACAATTAGATGAGATCGGCTGCAGGTGAGTTGTTATCCCCGGCCGCCGACGGGTTTTGAGTTGTGCTGCTGGGCTGTTATCTGCCAAGCGAAGTGGAGGTTTGGAGGTTGTCAAGTCTGCACGAGACTAGCGAAGCCTTCTGTCTCGACCTCTTCCCGTCCGATCGAATCACGGCCCATGATGGGAAATACGAGGCCACTAGCCCTCGCCGTCACACTGGCTGTGCGTTCCTGTCTGGTTCATATTTCACAATGGCCGGCACCTAGGCATTCCGTGTGGGCACTTTATACGGACAAGACACTTAGCCTGGGCTAGTCTGCTCACCACTACTACGACCACGTACAACTGCTACGACGCTGCATAAGATGGCATTTTCCCATTGACCCAGGATCCCGGCGATCAGTTCGATTAAAAGATCCCCGGCCCCTCCCAGGCCAGAGCACAGAGCACACCCAACCCTGGACGCCATCCATCATCGTCCGTCCACCGAGGCGGGCCAAGATCAGGCGTGCTCCCGTATGCTACTACCTACCTAATACAAACACCGATAGTAAAAGTGCCCGACCAAGACTCACTGGCCAATGGATCCTGGCACAGTGCGCGGCGCTTCCCTCGGCCTTCGGAGCTCTATTCTGCAACGGCCCTGATCAGCATATCCACCGTCTCTGTCAACTCTGTCTCTCTTCATCTCCATCTTTTTTGCCTTTTCCTCCCAGGAACAAGGGATGACGTGACCCCGGGAAGCGTGCCTATCGCGGCTCCGGACCCGAGTCGCCAAAGCTGCTTGCTGTACGGGGAAGATTTGAATGCGTAATTGATGTACTCTGCCTCGGCAGTCGTTCGTGGATAAGGAGACGGACCAGGCACGGACAGACGGGCAGACAAGCGGGCACTGCGGGCTCAAACTCAGGCTCAAGCTCGATCAAGCAGACAAAGACAATGAACGATCCAAGACCGGCAAGCGGTAGGGCTGGCCCGCTTTCCGGGGTCGTCAACTTGTGTGGACCGGGCTCGTTTGACGTGAAGACATCCCCAAGCCTCAGCCTCCGCGGCGCCCCGAGGCCAGCATCCGCCCATCCATCTGGGCCTAGCCCATGGCGCTTTCTGTCAGGCCTGCCCAAAAGTCGCCTGATGGGTGCTTGATTTGGCAACTGCGGCTAACGGAATTCAGAACTGATTATCCCAGGGGCAGCAGTGTCTCGGCCGTCGACGCCTCGCCGCCGTTGAAGAGTTTCACATCATCGATCCGTCATGTTCCGTTCCGTTCCGTTTCCCTCGCCAGTCTCAGACAGTTTTAGACAAGAAAGCCAACGACAAGCCCGTGGCGTGGTGGATTCGCCATTCTCAAGAACAAGTTTCCAGGGACGAGGCACCGGAAACTCTGGCTGCATTCTTGTCTCCCTCGTGCTCTTGCGTCGTTGGTGCGGCTCCCCCGTCCATCTATCTACCTCAGACCAAAAGAAACACCAAGCCCACATTCCTCTAGTTGAGGATTGACTCTGCTGTTGAATACCTTGCCTTGCAGGTAAGCAACCTCTTGTCGTCTGCAGCCGGCCAAACAGAGTCCCAGTTTCAACCACGCCGCATGCACTCGTGTGGCCCTGACCTGGCATGGCCAGGCCTTGGCCTTGGAGAGAAGAGACGCTTTGAACATGGACGCACGCCACCGCCCCCAGTTTGTGCCTCGAGGTTGGCGTCTCAGACCAAGACATGCACCTCGCGTCCCCATCTGCTCTGCACTCCAGAAACGTTCCCACTCTGTCGTCAAGTTTACAAATCCTCAGGGACGGCATCTTCCACCAACGTACATGAGGTGCCTGCACACTCTGGTCGAAAGCTGGCTGGACTAGAGTACGCCATGACGCACCATTTTAGAAACATCTGAGCCCATGATCATCCTCCCTCTCCCTCTTATCTCCCCCCACAGGATCCGCCGGGAGGGAGATTAGCATCCCCGCATATTCTCCGAGTTGCCCGCTGCTGCTCGGCCGTCAGCCCGCCCGCCGGAGTGGAATGCAGCTCTGGCATTTCTCTGCAGATCGCGGCACTTGCTTTTTCACAGTTTCAACGCCTCCCCCGGGCTTTGTTTCTCCCCGTTGTTCTCACTCATGAATTTCATAACATTAGAGTTGCCAGTGTCCATCCCAAACGACCGGGCTTAGAATGGTCCCTGGGCGTCCAGAAACTATCAAAACTCTACTCTGACACCACATGAGTCTCACTCGCCGCCTCGTAATAGCTGTTCAATTAAGAACCAGATTCAGAAAACGATAGCTCAACTCCGTGGTTTCGGCTAATCTCAAGCGGCGCAGCCAAGAATTCAAATGTTGCTGACTCGGCGGCCCGCACATGTCAACTCTGATTGAAAAATGCTCCCGAGACACCTCACGTCTCCAACTCCCTTCAACAGTTTCAAACCGATTCATGTGCAGCATCCGAAGCGGCACTGCCCCAAAAGGTGGCGCAGCATCGGATATCCGAATATCCAGGCGTCCGACCCGATGGTCTGGGAAAAGTCAAATGCCACACAACCTTGTGTGGCGATGTAGATCGACTCTTCGTCAAGCCTTTCCTCCGCCATAGAAATATCTAATCCGAACCACCAGACTCTTGAACCCCCTTTCCGAAAAGACGGCTCTGACAAGCACGCTCCGACCATCAGGGTCGGATCACGGCGGCAATAAACCGGATCTTGGCGTTGCACTTCGTACTGTAGCATCAGAGGGTTACTCTTGCGTTTGGACCAGCATCTGGCTTCATGAGCTTGAAGCTCGGATTGCAGCAGATCCGTGATAGTACCGAAGTACCTAGGTCTTAAGATATCGACGAGCTGTGGGAGGTCCAGTCACCGACTGAGTTGATTGATTGGTTTATCAACGTACTTGGATTAACCTCAATTGATTGATTATTGCTTCCAAGTGTGGCCGTTATTGTACCACACAGTTATTGCAAGAGACCTATCAAAGAAGGATACAGACTTTCCTTGGCATAGGCAGAGGGCCCATCATAATCATTTCCATTGTAAAGTGGCCCCATGCCGCAAGATGGATGGTTGCTATGTTCAGAAGCGCCCGGCTGGATTCAACATTGAATGATATAGAATTCAGCAGAGCAGTATCGCGCTCGTTAGAAGCTAGCAGCATGATGTGTTCATCATCTTGAGCTAGCAATAACCTTTTACGTAGCTTTGCGTTAATCAAGCAACAGTAAGACCAAGGTAGCAATGAGATGATATAGTCTACAAGGAGTCGACGACAGAGAGAAGCTTGCTCTTATTCTTCGGGATTAATGTACTAAATGCTTTTCCACGCAAAGCAGTCGCCCCCGAGACTTGGTTCATACGTTCTAGACGTATGCAGCGGCTCTTGAAGGTATCCCTAGCCATCCTCTAGCGTCCCGGAGCCGGCTTCGATTTTCAGTTCCTCGACAAGAGACTTCGTACTTTTACCCGCTCTATTCTAGCGTCCGTGTCAATACGTTGTCCGGCACAGACAAAAATCCAAGGTCTGAAGTCGACGGAAGGCTAGTCACATGTCAGACCCCGGCCGCGTTGATATTCCCGGCGAGCAATCCCGGCATCCCCGTGTCTGATCCCGGCACAACTGCCCTGTCTCTACCCCACATTCGGTGTGCCGGCCGGCTTCCTCATTCGGTCACCACGCTTCTCGACCGGCACCGGAACCGCTTATCCACACGTGAACTCACTCTTCTCCTCATCGCATCAAACATATCTCATTCAGGCTGTAGTCAACTAAAGGGCGCGCCTTTCTTTATACACTCGGTGAATCGGTATAAATATCTCGAATTATCTTGCCATTTTGATCTCGTATCATCGATTCGCAGCTCTTCTTCCCCTCTATCGGACCTTGAATCAACCCCTCAGCACCCAAGATGAGCAAGCTATCAGACTTCCGCCTCCTCTCCTTTGATGTCTACGGCACTCTCATCGACTGGGAGACAGGTGTTCTGGACGGCTTGAAGCCCCTTGTCGAATCCAATAATGCCAGCTTTTCGCGGGAACACCTCTTGGCTACTTACCATGAGTTTGAGAGCGCGCAGCAGCAAAAGACGCCCGACATGAAGTACTCGGAGCTCCTCTCTACCATCCACCCCTATGTTGCCGAGCGTCTGGGCCTCCCCAAGCCTACCGCCGAGCAGGACAAAGCATTCGGTGCCTCGATCGGCACCTGGCCCGCATTTCCCGATACCGTGGACGCCCTCCGACGTCTTGGGAAGCACTACAAACTCGTCGTCCTCTCCAACGTTGATCGCGAGTCCTTTGCCAAGAGCAACTCCGAACCTCTTCAGGGTGTCCCCTTTGATCTCATCATCACCGCCCAGGACGTCGGCAGCTACAAGCCCGACCTGAAGAACTTTGAGTATATGCTGCGCGAGGTCGAGTCCAAGTTTGGCATCAAGAGTGCGCAGGTCCTGCAGACGGCGCAGAGCCAGTTCCATGACCACCACCCCGCCAAGAAGATGGGAATGTCGTCGAGCTGGATCGAGAGGCCTGGTGCCATCATGGGAAACCGGGAGAACCCTGTTTATAACTGGAAGTTTGATACGCTAGGGGATATGGCGGATGCATTGGAGAAGGAGCTTGCTAGCACATAAAACGCAGTTGATATAAATACAGATATTTACGTTGATTAAACAGAAATATGTGTCTCAGCGGCTTACAAACACCCTCGCATCAGCACCTCGCACCAAAGAGCAGCTTATCGCCAATAGAGATACCCATGGCACGATACAGTTGATCTTTTTTCCTTCATGACATGATTTTGAATCAACTAAGCCTTAACGTGATGTTGATGAAATGACCTCACTTTTTCTTGTCGTTCATATAGAGGCGCTACCTAATCATCTCCATGCGCCGCATACATTTAGAAGAAGAGCGGTTTTGATTACTATGACGCCTCCCCAATCATCTCAACAACATTCTTTATGAGGTCATGTACCAATTCATCATCCACGATACCGTCCTGCCATGTAAAGCCCAGCCCGAGTCTCCCATCTCTGCCCGAAGCTGCGCTGACCTTGACAGCCCCTGAGCAGGCACTGGCACTCTGGCTGAACATGACGCTCTGGATCGGACCATCTTCCAGTTTCGAGTCAGGTGGTTTTCCCACTCCTCCGACATTGCTCAGCTCCCAAGCAGCCCAGCGCTTCTTTCCCATCTTCCCAGCCAGCCACTGGATGAGATTAGGCACGTGCTTGAGGTAGGCCACGGGCATATCAGTCCCCCTTTCCCGCAACGCCTCGTCGATGGTGTTCTTTGTCCGTTTTGCGTCTTTCCAGAGGGATAGGGTATCTCGGTTGTAGACTTCGCTGAATGAACCAACATAACATCCCGCTGATCGTTGGTCAATGTCGGCTGGTAAGAATCTTCGCAGAGAGACGGCACAGTCTCCTTGCATCGTGGTGTACTCCTGGGGCAAAAGGCGAAAGAATGCCACAGCGATCACAGACATCAGCCCTGATGTCAACGTGATCCCTTGCTCCCTACACCGTTCTTTCCAGTTGCGAATACACGTCTCGGCTATCCACACGGAGGAAAATCTGGTCCGGACTGGGAGGGTCTGTTGCTTTCCACTCCACCAGTACTCCGGTGGTTCGCCGATGTTTTGCTGGCGGGAAACAAAGTCGGGGGTAGTCGGTAGAGTAATCATTGATTCCAATGGTGGAAGTAGATCTTGTTGGGAGGCTTCGACAGTATTAGGAACGGGGCCTGTCTGAGAAGACAAGAGCGCACATTCCAGGTCTTCATGGATAATGACGGCGCTTTGCGTATCCAGAAGAGAATGGTGAAAACACAGACAGAGAGTGAACCAAGAAGTGTCTTCAGGATTTGTGAGAACATTGATCCTCCAAAATGGAACCAAGGAATTGTCCTGTTGGAACGGGAGGTTGTGCTGCTTCTCCAAGAATTCGTCTAGGGTAGGATCCCTCGATTGCCCTGGAGTATAGCCCGGCTTCTCAACAAAGGTGACAACTCGGTCGAGATGTATTGTTGGCAGTCGAACAAAACTCGGTGTTGTTGCCGTGTCTATAGGCACTGCCGACAAGATGGGATGCCTCGCAATAACAGAAGCTAAGCTTCGAAACATCGCGGCCTTGAGACTCCCTCCACGTCGGTTCACACATGTGGCGGTCACACAGACATTGGTGTAGATACCCAAATGGCTTCGGGCAGTAGAGTATTGTTCAGCCGGGCCTTGAAAGTCAACTTTTCTGTGAAGGGATTAAAGCCTGGTAAAGGGTGCTCACCAAGCGGCCTGAGACTTGGCAGTTGATCAGCGTCTAGATGATTCATGTTGCAGATCCGTGTAGAACCTGACATCAACTCGTAGTTGGAACACGGCCTTTTTGATAAGTCTCACTTATTCCAGTTGAGCAAGTCTCCTCCGGTCGATCTACTAGCGCTGCCGGTCGTGTCGGGCCGGCCGGCTTTGGATGCCCGGCGCCCTGTCAATGACATTGGCCGCGAGCGGGGACCGAAACATTCATGCCAATTCCCATGTGGATAGAAAGCAATCAGGTAAGAGGGACATAAGATCAAGCCAATTTTTGCCAAGTAAATGAAGGGTCTCATCAAAGGTTCAGGCTTAGGCAGGTAGGGTAAGTCAAGGCTGATCATGTGGACAGTTAGCCCTTGATTTCTCTATGGTTACATCTCCCAGTAAATTATCTACATCACCAATGCGTGCTGAAAATCAGTCGCTGTCATAAGGCTAGCCCATCTCCAGAAGCCGTTCACTTGGGCAACTCTCCAGGAAGCTGCGGTATTCTTCAACAACCGCTCTCCACTCGTAACTCTCCTTGGCCAGGCATCTGAAGTTACCCGACCCGCCCGAACTTCGACAGAGCATGAAATTGTGCCAACCGTTTCGACCATCATGAGCAAAGTCTCCGAAAACAATCAACTCTAGTGAAGCCAACCCGTGCCGTCCGAATGCCCATTTGGCAACTGGGCGAAATTCATACCGTAACCCCAAAGGAAGAGACGCCCAGGTGTCATCGTGGGTAGCCTTTGTAGAACTGTTGCCACTGTAATTATCTGATCGACTAGACTGCCGGCTGTTTCCCGCCACCAACGGGTGGAGATAGGAATCCTCCATCATGCCGCGTACCGGGCGGATGTGGACAACTTTCAGCGTATGCCGAGTTGAAAAGGACTGCAGTGTTTGCTTCTGATCCAAAAAAGACTAACGGTTAATACTGTGATCTGCAGATAGAGCGAGGGCTGGTAATCCACTTACAATAAATCTCGGGTTGCAAGTCAAACTATAGGCTTCTAGGCTGAGACTTCCAAGGGGATTTGGCAAGTCGCGTCGCTCCATGGTAGCAAGAAGTTCGCTTTTCCCGAGTTTCGGATCGTCTTTCACTGTTGGATATTGTGCAAATCTCTTCAGTGTTGGCTGATCCTTGGATATCTCTTCCAAGAACAACAAAGCTCCTGGCCATTCGTCGATATTGACATAAAGCTCCTCAAGCCCGATAGAGATCTCCAGCAGGCATAGTAAGTAGAGAGTCCTCGTCGCTCCATTATCGCTATCGTAATCCTGGACCTCCAGGGTCTTCAGTCTCAACAGCAGCTCGGCCTCGTGAATAGAGTCAATGAATCTGGCCCACCCTGGGCATTTTCGAAGTGTTAGAGATCGTAGTACATCAAAGTTGAACAGGTTTACCATCCCGGGTCCGACTTCGACCTGTGAGAGCGAGAGCCTGCTGAGGTTGAGGAACAGTGAGTCGGGCAGCTCCAGAATGTGTCCCGTTAAGAATCCAAGCATAAGGTCGTCGTCGTCGTCAACGCCGTCTTCAGCCATGCGAGCGTAATAATCCGAGTAAAAGGAAAACTCAATCAGGTCCAGCTCAAGGTCTTCTAGACTATGCGCGTTATTCTCAAGGACCAGCTGCAAATTTACTAGATATACTGGATGAGGAGATTTCCAACAGAAGCGCTTGAGATTGCGAAATGGGGAGAGAGTCAGTTGAGACTCGTATTCATCGATTGATAGCCACTCGATACAACTCCCATCGGTTGTTAAACTGAGAGCCTGAAGTGATGGGTGCAGACGTGAGAGAATTCCCTGCGATCCGATGACTTCGCGCGGGATACACATCCCCAGATTCCAACTGCTCTTGGTGTCAGCATACAAGTACCGGCTTGCGATTAGCTTATATTCTTACTTGAAGCTCTGTAGTTGACCCTCTTTAAAAAGTGCTATAATTGAGGTCGTCTGCTGACAGAAACGCTCAAAGCGCGAGGATGATTCCTGGCCTTGAGATGGAACGGCGCTTAGAAACGACCGTGAACCCCCCCAAGGCGAATGCCCACAACGCATTGCAGTGAGGCAGTGAAAACTCGACGTGAAGGAAATTTGCGATGCATAACGGAAAACGGACTGCGGGAACTCTGTGAAGTCGATCTCGTCTGGATTCTCCTCGTCCGGCGAATACACGACTATCGATGTCCAGAGATGCGGAGCCGCGACCCGTCGAAGATAGGCTGAGACCAGTGTCAACGACTTCAAGTCGACCTTGGGTAGCTGTGGCTTCTCGGTTAGAATCTCTGTAGAGAAGGAGCGGAACTAGTAAATATCCATTAAATATACCTGCCGTGCGATGTTATCTAGCACCTCAGGGGGCATCTGCCCCAGCATTTTGATTCGTGTGCGAACCAGGCGAGAGGCTCGATGGAAAAAGATTAAGGGAAAGAGAAGAAGAGGAAGGAGAGGAAGGAGAGGAAGAGATTTCGAACGAGAAAAAAAAAACCAGCCCAGGAAGCACAAAGGCAGCGTTGACTGATATCCTTAGGGTGGGGCTATCATCATAAACCGCATATTCGACATCAATACCTGAGGTACCTACTCAGATGAACAAACAGACTGCCAAGGCAGCCAACAAACCCCTAAAAGATGAATAAACGCCTACAAACGCCCCCCGAAAGAACCCGCCCAAGGCATACAAACATCCATTCCTGTGGGTCCAAAAATACAAGACTCTGTGATCTTATCACGACCATAACTCTCAAATGACTATTAGACCAAGGGCTTAAAGATATTATTATTAGAAAAGCCCGAGTCTTAGCTACTAATACTATAAATCTTTAATAAAATATACCCAAGTTTAGCCCTTCTTTAGTATAAGGATTTATCTATTTGTTTATAAAGTAAAGAAACAAATAGATAAATCCTTATACTAAAGAAGGGCTAAGGATTTATCTATAATTCTCGTGTTCTCTTAGACCCCCTAGAAACATGCAGGAGAACGGGCCGTCAAACAACACCGACCCCCTTTAATCAAACCCATGATCAAACCATTCTCCCAGATCCGGCAACGAGCTCAGCTCGGCATATCCAGGCAAAGAATGCCCATTCTTGTTAGCCACAGCCCCAGAATGCTGACTGCCAGCCGATGAACCGCTAAACAGATTCAACATGGGGTTGTCCTGTCTCGGTAGCTGCAGCGTTTCTCCCGGGACGATCTGCTGCATGACGACCCAGTTTCGAAACTGGAGATAGCCGTCCTCGTTTGGCTTCATATTCTCGTCTTCCCGACTTGTGTGCTGGCTCAATCTATCAAACGCAACCTCGAGACTCTCTACGGTACGCTTCTCACAACTTGTCGAGAAAACACCGATGGACATGTTCTTCAAAAGTTCCATACCTCTCTTGCTGGCATCTTTGAGTTGACTGCTCCTGTCGGATATGCACTTGGCCACCAGAGCGAGAACAGCAGCACAGCAGGAACTGAATTCCGTGTAGGATGACTTGGAGAGCCCGCCCTCATCTTGCAGGACTTGGCACAGATCGATTGTAGCCACTGCACTGTTGACGCAGTCATCTACTAGCTCCTTGCGCAACTGGAGCAACTCTGTCGCCGAAGAGTCCTTGTTATTGGTGCTCGATTCGTCAAAGATGAAAGATCGGCCGATGGAGATATGGACGAGATGGTATATCAAGGCGAGGTGTATGTTGGATCGGAATAGTGGTTTTCCAGGGGTCAGATCTCGACAAAATATGTCTACAGGGAGAGTTTGCCAGTAGCTCTGTAGTTCCTGCTTGACCTTGACAAGGTTCTGAAAGTTTTTGGCTCGTTGAGACTTGTCGTCACTCTTCAAAGTCAGACTACGACCGTTAGCTATCCCAAACTTGAGCTTAAAAGAATCAGAGAAGCTCACATGGCGTCCCGAGCATCTTCCATGAAAATCGTCAGCTTCAACATGGCCATGTTGTTTTGAAAAGGGTTGATTCTCTCTTGAGGCTGGAGCTGAACCAAGTCGGTCGGTAGATTGGCATCGATGTCTAGCCTCGAAATCGAGACTGGCCTTCCGTGGAGAATGCAGATACGTCTGATGAATGTTAGTTTGTTTGGGTGCAAGTTGGAAGCTCCGAGCAAACCTTTCGAGTATATAGGCAGTCCACCAAACCCTCTTTCTTAACTCAGCTTCTCGAGGAGAGAGAGTACTGCTACTTTTCTGGTGCATGTTGCTTTGAGTAGCAACCTTGATGGCAATTCCGAAATATGTGCAGGACAATCCGGCAGGGTCGATGGGAAGGACGTAGATGCCCAGGAGGACAAAAGCTTGAATGCTTTCCAACGAGGCCATGGCAAGGATATCTGGAATCAAATTGCACGCCTTTCGATAAAATGTCAATGCCAGTGTATCATCCATGGACTGGCAGACGTTGTAGGCCTCTCTCATGAGTCCCCTAGAGGCGCTGCGCGAGGATGGTTGATATAGATGTGCGAACTGCGTTCCAAGAGCAAATACCATGAGAGCGGTGCAGACCCATGGGGCATCTTTGATTCCCACGCGTGTAGAGGAACAGAAAAACTGATCCAGTCGTTGTCGAAGTGTTTCCTCGTCAACGTAAAAGTAGTTGGTCTGGGCAAATTCAAAAAAGACGTTGATGAGGATGCGAGCTGCATGAGCGGGCGGGAATAGCGACACGGCTTCGAGGACAACGGCGTCCCGAGATAGGAGTTGTGTAGAGGGAGAAGATTCGTCTATTGCAGTTTCGGAGCTGAGATCCTGTAGAAGATGGATGTGGTTAGAAGTGGTCCAGGCCAGACGTGAGGTGTAAACATACATCGCAGTTGGTATCCGCAAGCTGATCCTTGACTCTTTGCTGAACTCGACGAGAGAACTCATGATGGGAGAACTCTGCATGAACTACTATTAGTGCATATGATTCAATCATGAGGGGTTATCGTCACGTACCACACGATGGCGGCGACATGGTGTCATCATCGTCTTTTCCATCGCTGCTCCCATCATCCTGCTCATCCTCGGGCATGCCCTGCAAGACTTCCTCGTCTTGAGCAAACTCGGCAATAACTGCGTCGAGATTCTCTGTGGTGCACTGCTCCAGGCCGGTAAAGTGACGAACGACATGCTCAAGGGCTTGGATCCGCTTCACCTCGAAGAAGGTTGATGGGTCGACGGGCGTGGCAGCACAAGGCTCCCGCCCTCCGCGGGGCTTGTTCCTTACATCTGTGACTGGCACGCGGGTTCTCTTGAACCTGTTGCTGAACTGACAGGAACGGCCAGATTTCTTGCATCTATCGCAGGGGACAGTGCCGATGCACCTCTCCTTGAGACGCCGGCAGCCGTCGCATCTAGAGGCCAATCATGTGAGCCACCAAGTCAGATAAGGATGTGACCATGATGCTTACGCTCTCGTTGCCCTCCTTGGGCCTCTACCAGTTTTCACAGGCTGGGTTTGTATCATGCGTTGACAAGCCGAAGACTGCCGGTCATGGATGCTGTTGATCCTGGCTGGGTCGACGAGCTCCAGCACCTGCATCATCATGGAGAGCAGCAGACGGCGCTGCTGGGAGGAGTCAAGACAAAACGATGCAATGCTTGTCCGTCTGGTGCCGGGGGAGCATGTGCCGGTTGGTTTTATCCCGGGGTTCAATGTCCAGGAGACGGACGACGAGAAATACGGGTTATCTCTGATAAATACTGAATGTGCCGGTGAGCGCTACGGTACGGGCCGGTCGCTGGAGACGGCGGTACGTACAAGAGACGCTGAGGGTGCCGCCGGCTTTCAAGGCCGGGCCTCTTAAACACGCGACGCCCCAGACATTGCCTGATTCCTCTGTAATTTACTTGCCACTGCGCAGCCCGTCTGTCTCACTCTTCTCTCAGGCGTATCGCTACCGATCGCCACCTGTTCATCGGCTGCTCTTCCCCGGAGACCCTCCCTCCTCCCATGACACCCGCTTCTCCATGAACTGCGATCCTCTGCGACTTATCCCGATCTGGATAAAAATGCCGGTGGGTCTTGCAAGTCAACTCTTGTAAGTGTCACCGGCCCGGCATCATCAGCAACACACCACAGAGTGAGTTGCTCGTGCTGCTGCCAAGATGCCCCCATCAACACCAGGAATGAGGAACTTGTCGGTACCATGACGACACTATCATGAGATCGAATCTGTATCCCGAGTCCAACAACAAACACATCATTCAAGACAAGAACCTCTCCTCAGACCAAAAAATTTGTATCAATTCCCTTGCCTTAGATAACCTATGCTCGCTCTAATACTCCCAATGACCCGTCCCAATCCCTATTTCTGTCCTGCTAGACGCCTCTCTAGTGCTCCTATTCGCGCCTTCATCGTTGCACCGGCGCCCGGGAAAAGCAATCAGGTCTGATTGTTGATGACCCCAAGTCTCGTCTGAGGTCCATCGCTGCCACGCCTCGTCTTCTGTTGTTTCCGTCTCTAAATCATGCTCCTATGATGCCCATGTTGCGGCTCTGATCTGTCAATGGTTTCTATCCCTCAAATAGATTGGACACCCCTTCCAGTCCATCTGGGGTCGTTTTACGGGCCACCGCCATGCCCGATCTGGTCGCGTCTGGGCCTGACTGTGGATCGTTCATGAACTGCTGCGCCATCTTGCTTCGGTTGCTTCTCTTGCGACTCGACCCGCCAAACCCGCTGCTCTTGGGAAGCTTGCCCATTTCGGAAACGCTGACGCCCTTGAGGTCCTTCAAAAGGTCCAGTACAAGTGCTCGCTGCTGTCGGTGATGCGAGCCAGGCTTGGCCATGTAAGGCGTAAGTCGATCAAGGTCCGCCGGGCTCACGTTGGGCAGTGATAGCAGCACATCCCTGGGCGTCGATGTGATAGGGG
The DNA here is from genome assembly GCA_013266205.1 of Fusarium decemcellulare. Lineage (NCBI taxonomy): Eukaryota > Fungi > Ascomycota > Sordariomycetes > Hypocreales > Nectriaceae > Fusarium > Fusarium decemcellulare. The sequence continues at coordinate 13,566 of JAAGWO010000717.1, forward strand.
TGTAGTAGACAACAATGGCCGCCATCAGCGCAGCCAGTTCCTTCTGGAGCTCCACAAAATAGGGCTCATGGAACGACGTGATGCATGCCTTGAGCACATCTAGCGAGATGTATTCGCGGATGGCTGACGAGATCGATGTAGGAATAGGGAACTTATCACCTGCCAGTTGTCCCTCCAACGGGCTTTGCAACACCGCCTTGGGAAGCTGGCCATCCACAACATGGAACTCAGGAACCAACGAGATAAACAATCTCAGAATCATGCTACAGCATCGCGAGTCCCGCATCCGGATTCCATGAGTGCAGAAAACGAGTAGCGGCTCCACCACTTCTTGGTGGGTAAGGCAGAATCTTCGTAGAGTCGGGTAGTTTGACTCTGGACCCGGACCTGTCTCGTCGCTTGTGGCAGCCTCTGAGACTCCCACTATCGGCCCATCTGCGAGATGGTTAGTTTGACTGCTGTCAATCAACATAGCGTGTTGCTTACTGGGCTTCGTGGGGTCTAAAAAGTCCGCCACCATTAGTACCGCTGTGTAGGTCACTTGACGTAGAATGCTCTCTGCCTTCATCTCCTCCTTCAAGCCTGCTTCGCCGTCTGCTGCCACCTGCTGCTGACGCTCCATCTTGTTCCATTCGCCGTTAATCTTAGCATCCATCTGCTGGAAGCATGCCGCCAAGAGCTGAGGGAGGAAATGCTCCCGGTAATCAACAGGACAATCGTCGACAAGATACCTGACGAGATTAAGGAGGTTGCTCTGCTGGTGGGTAGACAGCCAGACCGAGTCAGCAAAGAGCGCCTTGGATAGTGGTGCCGAAAGCCCCTCAAAGCCGTAAAACTGCCTCTCCAGACGGCTCATGCAGTAGATGATGGCGTAGGCTGTTTCACGTACGAATCGAACGGATCCACGAATTGTCGAAGCAAGGCCCTCGATGGTGTTCTTCTTGTCCATGACACGAGCGTAGAAATCATCCTTACTCCCTTCAGAAATCCCGGCCTGCCAGAATCGGTCACTAAGGACTCGGCTGACCATCGATCGCATCTCAGGGGGCAATCCTGCCCAGTTGTCTGGATTATGCGACGCGTGCGCAAAGCTCAGAAACTCAAGCAGGTCTGCTAGAATGTTAGAGAAGCCGTCTTGCCAGAGGGCATACGAAGCCTTGAACGCGTCCGACGACTTGTCAAGTCTCTCAACAGAGAACGCTAGAAAAGATTTGGTGGAACGAAGGGGGAGCAGTTTCAGCCGTTCCTCGAGTTCATTCTGAAGGGCGAGACCCTCCGCATCAAGCTCACGCGACCCCCAGTCCTGGATCTCATGCGCCTGTCGGCTTGCCAGATAATTCTGAGCCTTGTCAAGACCCAGCAACTCACAGAAGTTACCGTATGACTTGAGCGAGGTCCGAACGTTCTCGTCCTGCCACTGCGCTTTCACGGGTTCAATGAACTCTTGAAGCTTCTGGATCTTCGCTTGAGCATCTACACTAGTAGCTCGGTGACTTTTCGCTGTCAGTTCGTCTCTGGTAAAGCGCTTAGAAGCTGTTATGACTCACATGATGATGAAGAGAAAGCTTTTGTAGGCGATAGACCGCTTCTCGTCAAGCGATCCTGATGACATCATTTCGTTCACCCGGTTCTCGATTTGATCGTACACGCCCTAGGGAGATATTATCAGTATCGCTCTATAACGGAGCACATAGGACATCTTACCAAAAGATGGTCTGGCATTTCCGAGGCCAGCCTTTGCAGTTCAACCATGCTCTCACCCTGCAAGTCTTTAATAGCATCGTTAAAAGCACGGTAATCTGGCTGAAGGGCAGGCCATGTTAGCAGGATGTGCTCCAGGACCTTGAGCATAAAGGTAGCGTTCTTGTTTAGAGCCGTCGTGGAGAAGTAGACAAGCAGTTGCAGGGTTCGTTTCCTAATCATAGGATCCTCAAAGTTCATCTCCAGAAGCTTGTTGCACCAGGATTCCAGGTTTGCTTCCAGCTCCGCCCCCTGCCGTTGATGCTCAGCTGGCCGGTTCTTGCGCCATTTAGAGTAGCCCTTGAGGGTCGCCTCGATGACGGTGAATTGAGCGTCGACGCGCAGAACCGGCATGGAATGCTTAAAATATGTCTGCTTGTCTAGAGGAGGCTGACCATCATAGAGATGCTGTAGCAAGTCTTCAGTTCGACCAAGGATGTGCGAGATAGCGTCGACCAGTTTTAATTGCACAATGGCCTCGATGATCTGGGAGCTATATCGGCGATAGTTTCCAAGGAAAGCATGTCGTTCTGGGATTGTGTCTGTATCCTCCATGAGGAAGAGGAACGTTGGCTCCTGTGTATCCTCAGGCAGGTTCTCGTACCGAACCAGTCTTGAACTGCAGATCTCTAGAAGTGGCCCGACCGATGAAGACACAAGGTCGCTAGGGCCAATCGAACGATTGCTGAGGAGCCGTGTCCAAGTGACGAGGACAGGAATGGACACCATTAAACTCTGGTGCTGAACCACTTGCACTAGGAGTTGTAAGAAGTCTTCTTTTGCAGCTTCAGCGGGAAGTCTGGAGAATTTTCGGTCAAAGTAGTCGCCGAGGCAGGAGAGCATCTGTCGAACTTGTTAGTGGCATCCCTGTATGCCTGTTATCTAACACACCTCTGATAGCTTCTTGAGGGTCTGATATTTGTCCTCATCGATGTCCTCTGGATCTACAGCGGACCACTCAAAGAGCCGCTTACAAAGCTCGATAGATGCGCGGCTGTACATTGGAGCAACCAAGTCCTGGAACTCCTGGTCGGAAAAGTTCGTTCTGCAGTATAGAGCATGGAGGGCTTCAAGGGCAGCCTGAGGCTGAGTTAGCGGTCAAATACTTTATCTAATATGCCATTGGTTCCCATACCTTTTGAATCGCAACTTGCGACGAAGCAAGGCCAGCACACATGACCTCGACACAGCGAGCAGCAGATACTGCTTTCGGGATAGCCCATGGCATGAGTGACAAGAAGACAGAGAAGCCCTTCAGAATGCATGTCTTGACTTCATCATTGTCCTTGGGTGCAGAGTTAAGGCAATAGTCCAGAAATCCGGACAAGCGGCTGAGCCAGCCATCATCGCCATGTCGCACAGGTGGACCAGGTTGTCGATTGGGAAACGCCTCGATCAACACCGCAGTAGGGGTAAAGATCTCGACGCAGGCCTTACTAAGGACGCCTTCCCGCATAGCAACCACCGAGTCATCACCAGTGAAGACCTCGTCTGAGAGGTTCTCAAGCACGAACATGACGAGCTCCTTGTGAACCGAGGAGTCTTGGATTTCCCATAGCTGATAGAGCATAGAGTCCATATCCATCCACTCGGCGCCCCAGCATCGTTTGGCGACCTCAACCCAGAGCTGGGCAGTCTTGTTCCGAAGGTATGACGGGTCGTTTCTTGCAACAGCCTGGCCAAGGCTCAGAACCCAGCCTCTCACGGCATCTGCCTGGTCCTGGTTGTAGGATGACCACCGGTATCGGATTGCATGTTCGAGTAGGGAAAGGGCGTAGTGGCGGACGACGGGCGACTGTGACTTGTCCGAAGCCAGGTTGTAACCTTGCATGGGCGCTTCGGGGATGTCCTTGACCTCCTCGAGGAAGGACTGGGCTTCTCTACGGGCATCGTTGGTCGAGAAAGGGCTATGCACAACTTCGAGCGCTTGGTGTATCTTAGCGAGAACCTCGGAGTCTCCGCCAGCTCCTGCCGACGGCAGCGAGCTACCGTTGGCCGCCATCTTGCTATCTGTCTCGTCGCCGCCGATGCGTGAACGGCGGACGTTTGCGGAGTGGATTTCTCGGGGTAGCAAAGCGCAGGAGCAGCAGTGCTTGTCCTACGCAGGCCCTTTAAGTATGTTCACGCGGTGGTCTGGGCCAGAGTCATGGGGCAGTCGAAGGGATCGGTTTGTGTTTGATTGCAGGTCGCTGTTCGAGACGTGTTTGCGACGGTAGCCGAAGTCGACGCGGGAAGGCGATCAAGCGGGAGGATTAGGCAAGCAAAGGAAGCAAGGAATGAGAGGGGCCTGGGAAGTTGCAAGTGAAGGCTCAAACCAAATGGGGAGGTGAAGGCGGTGCAAGATTGGGATCAAGTTGCTGACCAAAGGAGTTTGTTCAAGATGGATGGAAGGATGGTTTTACCGAAGAGGAAGTGTTGGGCTAAAATTCAAAGCTCAGGTTGAGAGCCGAAAGCGACAGGCCGTGCTGTGCTATGCTGTGCTGGCGCTGGTGCTGGGCCTAAAAATGGCGGCGGGGCAGCCTCCACCTCCACTAGGTACCTACCTAGCAGGTGGGGGAAACAATGCGCCAGGCACCTGAGGCTGGGGGAGCACCAAGAGCTGTGCCTCACCGCAGCAATGCCGGGCCGTAGAGTGAAAGACGAGAGGTGATAGGTCAAGTTGTTGTCAGCTGTTTGCTTGAGTGCTTTGTGCTTCTAAAAGAAACAAAGCGGCTACATGATAGTCACCATATCCGCCTCCGCAACAACAGCAACTGCTTGATTCTTTTCTTCAGCCTGTGCAGCTGCAGCTGCACGGTCACAGTGGCACCCTGCCCTGTGGCCCACGACATCGGGGCTTGCGTTCCAGGCGGTTTCCATGCTTCCCACCCCGTGTGGTTTGACTTGCAGGGAGGGGTCCATGATTCAACGGCGCAGCCTGCAAGGCTGAAAGGATGGGAGGATGAGACCACCCAGCTTCCGAGAACTCCAACAAATGACGAACCCCGCGCTTGTGCGTCACAGCGGCGAGACGTGGTGGTGGAGGGGTTGGAGATCGCCAGCTTGTTGCCCAATTTTGTCTACCGGCCTTAGTTTGACATTGAACCATGCACTTCATCCGTGATACCGAGAAGACAATCAGCGAGATACTTGCACCAGTTTATAAACAAGGCGAGTCTTGAAAGAGTTCATACGTTGTTGGCTGACTTGCTCCAACTACGGCGAGCTCTCATTGGACCCTTACTCCCACACGATGGAAATATCACTCATCTACGTTAAGAAGAGCGCTGGACCGAAAGGTTTCATTACAGCTTCCTCTACTCATGGTTTCGGCTCATATTCCCACAAACAGAGCAGCTTGTCGTAAAAGCTAGTAGAGACACACCTTAGCCTCTCCCCCATCCTCTCATCTCGCACAAAATCGCTTCCGTAGTTCATGCTCTTATGCTCCTCAAACCGCGCCAGGATGTTGCAAGTCCAGTCCCTCTCGTCTTTGATATCCAGCTCTACTAGCTTGGACCCTGCGTGCATGCAGGACGCGAGGATTCGCAGTTTGGTAGACCCTGGACCTTCGTGGATGTCGACCAGATCCAGTCGCCAGACTCCGCCGCCCAGATTCTCCTCCAACACTAGCTCAACCCGTTTCATCCCAAAGGTCTCATGGGGATCGTGGATTATGAACACACGTATATGATCGTCGTAGCTTCCTGTGACAACGAGTCTTCCATTATCCCTGCGGAGAGGAAGCGGCAGGATTGCAGTGACGCCTGCGGTGTGGGTTCCTTTGATCGTGATGGGCGAATAAGGCTCCTCGCAAGGTGCTTCCGGGTTCAGGTTCCATATGCAGGACGTATAGCGAAGCATGGAGTCATCTCCACCACAGTAGGCTGTTACCTGGGCCCTGTCCTGGTTCGAATCGGGCGTGCCTGGCGAAAAGGCGATGCACCAGGCCTCAAGCGAGTTGGCGATATTCAGATCAGTTGTTTGGTCATTGATGCGGAAGTTCTCATCAAATCGTAGTAGTCTCGCGGAGCCGGTCGAACTGGTGACTCCAATCACGTTTGGGATCTCAGGGTGCCAGTTGCATTGCAGAAACAAGACATCTTCTCCCATATCGTCACATCTGCTTGTGACAATGTGTTCCAGCGGCGATGCAGCATTTCGAGTAGGGTCAAGCTTAAAGATCGCCAATGACCCGGTGCTTGAAACCACGGCAAGTAAATTTCTACTGCCTTCGAAAAGGTGAAATCGAAGATCCAAGATGGCAGATGGTTGTGAGACGGTTTGGACTTGTTGGCTGGTTTACATGTGAGCTAATAGCCATGACTAGAGGGCGGTAAATAAGCAATAGAAACCTACAGCTCCGTACCATCAACTCTGAAAACTAGCAAGGTACCATTGCGACATTGAGGTGTCTTTGTGGCAGCTGAAGACTCATCCTCATCGCCATCTTGTCCCTCCTGCTTTTCGTCTCTTTGAAGATTGTAAGTTCCCACCACAAAGTATTCAGGATACGCTGGACAGAATTGGATGCAGCTTGGGGGAAGGTCTAGCGTCAAAGAGACCTTTGACGAAACAAGGTTTGAGTCATCCATCATCCCCTTGTCCTCAGTAAGCAGGAGCTGATACTGTAATGTCGAAAAGACAAGGTTTGATCAAACAAAGAAGGCAAATCAAATCAACGGCGGGGCAAACGGGTGGCTTTGCCGTGCCGGGGTCGGAGTGAGGTCGACCGCTCCGCCCCGGCGCGCTTGCTTTGAAGGGCCGCGACTAATGGGAAGGAAAGCCACCCAAAAAAGAGTATGCCAAAGTCTAAGTTGGGTGTATTTGCTTGTATGCATTTGTATCTGCCAATTGGCCTTTTTTAACAATATTGCTTGTTGGTTTGCGTTGCAAACCGTTAAACAGCTCTAAATCTAACTGCCGGGCTAGCGCATCATCGCGACGCGAACTTGCTTCTGCGACTTCCTTGTCCGGGGAGAGCGCCTCCTCCGTAACTACCTGGGTACGTCAACATAAAGTTCATCATCCCCTTTTCAACCCCCCAGGATCATTCAGGCACCAAATATTTTATCACTCTCGATTCGTTCCCGAATATTCCGCAACTTTAGTCGTCACTATATTACGCCCGGTATCGCACGTCAATAGTTTAGACAGAGCTATCATTGCCTCCTGATATCCGGTAGCTGGCCTCACTACTCCGTGCCTTAACCACTGACCCCCACTCTCTATCTCTTGCCCTATCTTCTGCCCAGCCCGATCATCATGGACCTGTCCGATGATTCGGATTTCTACGGTAAGCCTCTCAATTTCCCAGCAACTAAACATCAACTTACCTAATCCAGGTGACGAGGAGACGGTAGAGGGCCTCCACCGTCGTGTTCAAGAATTTGACGTCGAGGACTGGATGTTCCAGCAGCAAGAGAACCCTGGCCGGGCTCTTCCTCAAAAATCCCGTGTCATTGACACATCACATCTTCACAATCCCTATGCTGGAGTCCACTACGCATGGCAGCTAACGGAAACCGTGGACGATTTTCTCGCCCGTCTACCCCCCAAGACGACAGATATCACGGAGGACACACCCTGGATCTTCATCTGCAACCCATACATTTCCCGAGTGGACAAGTCCATGTCTCAAAATCAGTTCAGCAAGGGGAATGAAGACGAAGCGCCAGAGGAGGAGGGGAGCAGGACTGCCCTTGTCGTCGAAGGCGGATATGAAAGACTCGGGCTTATCACAAAGTTTGCCGAGGGTATGAAAAGAACTGGCAAAGCGTTGTCAACACAGGAGCGGGAGATCAGCAAGGAACGAAAGAGGGCTGTAGAAGATATCCTGCACCTAGCACATGCTGCCAAAGTCCGGGCGGGCAAGGTATGCTTATCAAGAGGGCATCCTTGTCTTCATACTGACTGCTAATAGTGGATGCTGTTTTGCCCCCCTGCCGAGGTCAACGACGTGTGGGAGATAGTAGCCAAGGCGACAGCTAACAACGAGCTTGGCATTGCGGCAAAGGTGGCTCCCCGGCCTGTTGACGAGGACTCTCGCAAGGATCGACTCATCTGCGTATACACGACCGACTTCGCTGACAAGGCTGATGTTGGCCGGGTTCTCCAGAAGTTGAGAGAGCTCAAACTGGTCGAGGCTCGAGGAAGGCCGATCTACTACAAGCCAGGTGAGTCATGGCTGCCTGCTGGAAGGATGAGGCTTACACAACGCAACAGATGCCTACACGTACATTGGCATATCCTTTGGTAATGTTTGGGGTCTGAAGGCGTCGATCTACAGCTCGATTGATATCTTCAAAACTTGATGCATGGATGAGGCACGAACATATGACTCATCTACTCACACAAAACATGAGAGGACATATCTCAATGTCGCCATGACATGACTCGGGGTAAACAAATGTAAAGCGATGCAAGAAATCGTAATATCATCCATATCGTAAAGTACGACCAAACGCCAGCTGCGGCGATACTGATGCTGATCGGATACCATGCTCATAAACCGTGCTTGATTGTGCGCCCACATATGCCTGTATGCCCTCTGTATAGAGCCCCAACAAAACCGCTCCGTAGAACCATACCAAACGCTTCCAAATGCAGTATAAGAGATTGCCGTTGCAGATATGCGTCAAATGTTGCGTTACACATCCAAGATCTCAAGATCATTCGCGCCAGCGTCAATGTCGATATACTTGAGCGGCAGCACAAGTCGATACGCGCTGTTTCCGTTGAGGTAGTAGCGGTGCAGCTTCTTGGAGCGAAGGAAACCAAGTTGCTCGTATAGGCGCATGGCTGGAACGTTTGTTTCCTCGGTTTCGAGGACAATCTCGTCGGCATTGCGCTTGGCCATGGCGTCGATGGCCTTTTTCACGAGGGCAGTCGCAATGCCATGGCCTCGAAAGTCTGAGGCAACAGCCAACATGGCGATGTAGCCTCTTCGGGTAGGGTTTGAGTGCGAGGCATGGATTTCTAGCTTGCACACAATGACACCGATGAGGGATGAGTCAACTGGGTTTAACGCCTGAAAAGTTTTGTTAGGCAACTACAAATCAACGTCAAGGAGGGAGAGAGCTGACCATGAAGCAGAGGTGTGCCCACTGGCACAAAAAGTAGCGGTAGACATAGATGCTGTAGGGTTCACTCAAGTCCTTGGATATGAGTGCGCGGATTGCGGGGAGATATTGAGCTTCGAGGGCATGTTCGTATTGGACGTAGCGCAATTCGCCAGGGAGATTGTCTGTTTGGGTAAGGTCCATGGGAGTGAAGGGTCCTTGGGTGGAGAAGAGAGACCAGGCCGGTGCTGGCTAAGGGTGAGTCGATAGCGGGAGTTTATTGTCGTCTGGGGTTGTTTTGCGGTTGATGAGATCTCAGATGTCGAAATGAGACCAGATCCTGACTCTTTAATGAGGGGCAGAAATGGAGCTCAGCCGGTATCGGTCTTTGCTATGCTAAGTTTAGTGAGGGGTAGCTAGAATGAGTCCGTCGTTGTAGGCCGACAAGAGTCACAGAAGAGGGTGGGAAGGCGTCGAGATTTGAGGGTTTGGGTGTCAAGCTGATGTGGCGATTTCTCATCTCACGTCTACAGGTAGCAAGCAAGGCATTGGGCGAGTTTCCAGGGTTGCTCCCGCACAATGTCATCGCGCGTGGGTTGGGCTGGGCTGCCCGCAAGCAGCAAGCCTCATTCCTAGGGTGCATGTCCTAGGGTGCATGACCACGAGGGCAAGGCACGCAGGGCAGTTGGCGGGGGCCTATGCTGCAGCGGGCAGAACACCTAGCTTGCCCTGTTTAGGCATTCCCGAAGAGCTGCAGCAGTGCCTCCTCTCACTCAGCTCTCGACTGTCCGGCGTGCGTGTGTGTGGGGGTTGAGCAGAGGGGGCGGGGCAGCAGACAACACCACAAAGCTGAATGCAACGAGAGCTTCGGAGACCGGAGCGGATGGCAGCCGGTGGGGTTGTCCGCTGTAAGCGCTGCAACCAATCGAACCTCGGAGGTTTCGGGCGCTACCAATCTGCCGATTCTCCAAGAGCATGGGCCGGGCGAGCACGAGCGCATTCAAATGCGGCTACCGGGCCGGGTCTGGTAATCTGTAGACTAGCCCGTGCGGCCTTGGATGTATGTATCGAGACGAGACGGGCCAATACAAGGCTCAAGAACAGTCGAGTTGAGCATGTGATGATGGAGACACCATTGGATCGGGTCCATACAAAAGACCGCAACTGAAGCGCAACGTCCTCTCCTCCCTGGAGCTTGGACCTCTCCCAGCCCTGCCCCTCGCAATTTCTGAGCCTTACGCCTCGTCCCTCATGCTTCATGCCCTTGGCTTTGACGTCAGGTGCCTGCCTATCAGGCACCGCCAGCATGTCTTGGTGCTGCTCCCTGAGGCTTTCATGTGAAGAACGCAACTCTCGGTGAGGCGCAACTCTGATACCAGGTTGCCATTGACTTTTTTTTTTCTTGTCGCGGCCGTTTTTAATCTTCCGGGAACCCGCCCCTTCAGCTGTGATGTGTTTTGTTTTTTTGCTGGCGTAGCTCCTTCTCCGTCCCGTACATACCGAGAGGATCATTCATGCACCTTCGGCCCTCGCGGCCCCCGGTTTTTGTTTAAGCACGCGCCCACATCGGCGTCATAGCTACGTACAATTCTTAAAACAACAGCATTTCCATATTCTCGACTCCGTTTCCATTTTCTCAACTACAGAGATTAACCCAGACGGCGCCTCAGCGAGGCCCGCTCTTCAACCCACACCATGGCGACCACTCTGCGACGCCGCAATGTTCAAGACACAAAAGCTCTCGACAGCGACGACACCTCGAGGGATGAAAGTCCGGCGCCTCACCCATCCACCCACGTCCATGTCGTCGAGCACGTTGTCCCTAAGACCCGAAAGCGTCGCAATACCTTCATCTTTTTACTTGGTAGCTTGTTTGGAATCATTGCGGCCGGCTTCTTCGCGTCGAGCAACGACCTTATCGACTTCCCCGAGTTCACCGACATATCTATGGATAGCTTGCTGGATGCCCTCCCCGCCGGGTTGGTCAAGGATATGCGCGACCTTGTCCAAGGAGAGCGCGAGTTTGCCGAGTCCTATGAGTCTTTTTCGGTTGGTACAAAGGCTCGCGCCGAAGGCGTTGAAGCCTATCATCCCATGATCATGATCCCAGGCGTCATTTCCACAGGGCTCGAGTCCTGGGGTACTGCCAACATTTCAAGAGCTTATTTCAGGAAGCGGCTCTGGGGTAGCTGGACCATGATGAAGGCTCTTGTCATGGATAAAGAGGTCTGGAAGAAGCACATCATGCTTGACAAGCGGACAGGTCTCGATCCGCCCTTGGTGAAGCTGAGGGCTGCGCAAGGATTTGATGCGACTGACTTCTTCATCACCGGTTACTGGATCTGGAACAAGATTTTCGAGAATCTCGCCTCTATCGGCTATGACCCAACAAATTCCTTCACAGCCGCTTATGACTGGCGCTTGTCTTATCCTAACCTTGAAGTTCGGGATCGCTATTTTACCCGACTCAAGTCGTACATTGAAATCGCCGTTGCTGTTGAGGATAGAAAGGTTGTCCTGGCGTCGCACAGCATGGGAAGTCAAGTTCTCTACTACTTTTTCCACTGGGTGCAGTCAGAGCAAGGAGGTCGCGGCGGACCGGATTGGGTCGAGCGTCATATCGACTCTTGGATCAACATCAGCGGCTGCATGCTCGGCGCAGTCAAAGACCTGACTGCTGTCCTCTCCGGTGAGATGCGGGACACGGCTCAGCTGAACCCGTTTGCGATATACGGGCTCGAAAAGTTCCTAAGCAAGGAAGAGCGAGCTGAAATCTTCCGCGGCATGCCAGGCATCTCCTCCATGTTACCCATCGGCGGAGATGCCATCTGGGGCAACTTAACTTGGGCACCGGACGACTTGCCCGGTCAGAACTTCTCGTACGGGTCTTTGTTGAATTTCAGAGCTGGCGCAAACTGGACAACTCCTGACCGCAACTTTACTGTTGAGGATTCCTTGTCATACTTGCTCAACACGACCGAGGACTGGTACCAAGATCAAATCAAGGGTAGCTACTCGCGTGGCGTTGCTCACAGCATCGCCGAGGTTGAAGCCAACGAACTTGACCCGAGGAAGTGGATTAATCCCCTTGAGACTCGACTACCCCTGGCACCAAGTCTCAAGATCTACTGCTTTTATGGTGTCGGCAAACCTACCGAGCGAGCGTATTACTATCGATCCCCAGATCAGCCCTTATTGACGAACCTCAATATCACGATTGACACAAGCTTTACAGAGGGAGAGGTAGATCACGGTGTTATCTTGGGGGAAGGTGACGGCACTGTGAATCTCATCAGCACGGGCTACATGTGCAACCGTGGCTGGCACATGAAACGCTACAACCCAGCTGGCGTCAAAGTCACAGTAGTCGAGATGCCTCACGAACCAGATCGCTTCAACCCGCGAGGTGGACCTCGAACAGCTGATCACGTCGACATTTTGGGGCGACACAACCTGAACGAGCTGGTGCTGCGGGTGGCGGGTGGAAAGGGTGACACGATTTTGAACTATGTTGTCAGCAGCATCAACGAATATGCAGCCAAAGTCAAGATATACGACGATGATGAAGAGGTTGGTTCATAGAATGGGCTCCTCCAAGCTATGTCGGGGTGCGTGTTGCTGGTTGTGTTTGGTTGTGTGAGTTGGCGTTTGGGAGTCAATACCAAGAAGGGGATAGAATATTTGATTAGCAGGGTGATACCCTCTCATGCGCTGAATGCGCGTATAGAGCACGAGACTCTTTAGCAATTCTTGAGATTTTGTAAGTTTAGATCGTTCTTGGATCAATGATGAATTACAAGCGGCTGTTTCCGTTCAACACGTTCCGAACTCGGCGTCGATAAGATCAAAGCCAACTGTGGCGGTGGAGGGATCAGCCACACCAGCGAGAACACATGCGCGCACACAGCAGGTTATCGTCTCCAACCTTGAGTGGTCCGCCAAGCCAACGTTGAGCAGGCCTGGATGAGGTCACGGCACAACGGGGTGCAGCGAGTCGGCCACAGTAATCCTGACCCCGCCACTTGGATTCTGGAACACGAACTTGCTTGCGGACCTTGACCTCTCTGCTTGGACCATATTTGCGCCAGGAGATGACCGCTGCATCTACCTCTACGTCCGCCTTTGGAAGCCATTATCAGTTGGCTCGTCGCCTCTTCGTCGTCTGTCCAGCGTAAAACTGCCCCTGATACCCACTACACATCGCGCGGATCCAGCCTCGGAAACAGGACCCGATGCCTTGGCGGCTATCCTCACACGGAATCGAGAACCATGGCGGATTTCGAAGAAGCTACCCTCTCTCCTGAGGATGAAGAGCAGCTCTGGACTGGTGGGTTGCATGGCAGCGCGCTGTCGCAACGGAGAAAGCTATAGCAAAACGGACTGACTGACACGATGGCCTTGCAGAACTCGGCAAATGTGTATCGAGCCACTGCGACAGCCACGAGACGATCGATGATGCCCTGCGCACCTGGGTAGACCTGACCACCCGCCTCCGCGATCACTACTACGAGTCCCAAGACGAGATCGTGACCTGCGCCCAGATGCTCCTCGCCAGCGACCTGTTCCAGGCCAACAGGGAATACGTCCGCACCCAAATCATCTACAGCCTGCTCCAGGAGGATGAGATAGGCCCGCTCCACGCCATTGCTTGCTTTCTCCTGCTCGATGGCTGCCAGGACGAGTCCATGTTTCCCCGCATGGTTGGCGCAGCCTGCTTCCCCCGCCTCCTCGAGCTGATCAATGGCCGTCGAGACGCGGACCCTCGTCTACATCGGCTCTTGTTGCAGCTCATGTACGAGATGTCGCGTATGGAGCGGCTTCACATTGATGACCTGACGGTGGTAGATGATTCTTTCGTACAGTACCTGTTCAGCTTGATTGAAGAGGTGTCGGACGATGTGCATGATCCATACCATTATCCCACGATCCGAGTTTTGGTGTGTAATGAGTCGCAGACGCCAACGATGGTTGCTAACATCAACATAGTTGGTCTTAAATGAACAGTACATGCTTGCTTCGACCGATACCACTGCCGACCCGTCCTCTCCTACCACGCCCCTGACAAACAGAATCGTCAAGTGCCTGAGTCTTCACGGGCCGTCTTTTCGGACGTTTGGCGAAAATATCATCCTGCTTCTCAACCGAGAGACGGAGACTTCATTGCAGTTGCTTATTCTCAAGCTTCTATATCTTCTCTTTACAAATAAGGCGACGTACGAATATTTTTACACCAATGATCTAAGGGTGCTCTTGGACGTCATCATCCGCAACCTGATGGACCTGCCAGACGAGAAGATGTCCTTGAGACACACCTACCTACGAGTGCTATATCCGCTACTGGCTCACACACAACTTAGTCAGCCACCACATTACAAGCAGGACGAGATTTTGCGTGTGCTCAATATCCTTCGTGGATCGCACAACGTGCACTTTGCACCGGCTGATGAGACGACTTTGCGCTTGGTCGACCGTGTTTCCAAGGTCAAGTGGGTTGCAGACGCGGATCAACCCACGCCAGGATCCGGAGAGGCAGAAGTAGCACGCAGGTTCCTGGGTATCAGCCTGTCCCGCTCCGAGACCGCTAGTAGTATCAGCGTGAGCGATGTTGCAGCAGTCAAGGAGAAGCCCGGTGTGCAAACGCCCAGCCGGGCAGGTGACGGAGCTGACGAAGGCGACGCCAGGGACTCGGAGGAGGGCATCACGATGGTTACCAGGCCCAAGAAGCCTTTGCCGGAGGTACCAAAGCACCGTCATGGAGTCCCATTTGCACAAAAGTTTGTCAACGGCGGGCCGAAGAAAACGCCCCCCAAAGCGCCGCCGCCAAGACGACGTGGCAAGATGAAGCCGGCTGAGAAGCCTCCTGCAGAACCAATTACCGGGCAAGAGGCATGAAATGAACGTGGAACGTTTACTATCTCGACCACGACTTATCACAACAGGAGGATATTCCCAAAAGGCTGGTGCAATATTCAAGGAAGATTAAACAGCGGCAGACGCTCAGAGGGACAAGACATTTGCGTATAGTGGAGAGCACCGGCCAACATCATGACGCTAGGGTATCTTGGCTTGACGACGGCGTTGTGGAACTTTCACTTTGTTAGGCACAGAGCATTGTTAGGCACGGCGTTTCGGTTCGTTTTGGAGAGATTGTAAACAGAGGGGAAACGCTGGAGGCCTCATCACTAACATCATGTTGAGTATACAATTAGGTGAGCATGTAAGAAGAAAGACGCCTCCGCTGTGAGGCCATTGAAAGAAACACTTTTAGTGAGCAATGACTGGTGACGATTGCATCATTGAGGGGATTGCGCGACTTGGTGATGGCAAAATGGACCAGCCGAAGTAACACTTGGATGTGTGACCATAATATGCTCCTTGCTGTCGACGATACACAGTGCTTCTCGCAGCGCTCGAATCAGGGCATTGCCCAGCCGGATCCGGCTCCCGTGACGCTAGATTCGTCTTGCCGGTTCTGAATCCACATGCCGGAAACATCCACAAGTGTCAGCTACCCTTGAAGAAACGCCGAAACATCAAGTTGCAGATCTGGGGACGGCGATGCCGAGCAATTCCAACCCTGAGGCGGGCCCAGGCAGAGATGGGTAAAGCCGTGTCCGACGGCGTGTGGCTGAGCAAGCCAAAAACGTGAATTGGGATCCAAACAGAACGGGCCGTGATATTCTGGGGAAAATGATGATCGTCGTAGTCGCATGTTGAGGGCATCACCAGCGTCCTACGGGACCTTGGGAGTGGCGCTGTCGACGTCATCGTGGGAAAGTGGAGGTGGGGGCCCAAAGAACCAGAAACTGCAGCCACCAGGTGTTTGGGGGAGCGACATGCACCTAGGGGATACTTGACGCGACTAGGCTTGGCTGGGCGACAGCGGGCATTTCGGCCCTGGAATCCAAGAATTAAGGAGTCCAGACGCTGCCGACAGATGTACCCACCAAGTACCCTCGGCCAAATGAGCCCATTTCGTGTAAGTCAGTGTTCTTGGCAGGCGACTGAATGCCCCCTTACCCTGGCATTTCCAAGTCCATCAGCTGCATCATCGTCTTGCTCCAACAACCATCCCGACGAACATCACTAGCATCATTCATCGCCGCCCAACTTGTCACCGAGCACACACACTCATCCAGGTTTGGTCGGCTCTAGCCCTATTCTTGGCACCCGCTTCCAGTTTCATTTACATACATCTGACACGCAGCCCAGAAAACCTACAGTACACCGAGGTCTGGATTCCCCTTCTCTTCTCTCCTTCGAGTCCCGTTCTTTGTGCTTGATCCTGCCGTCAGACCTGACTGCCCTCACTGTGGAACAGCTAGACCCTTGATCTTCAATCCATTACCCGCTGACTCTCATCCCTTGTCTCTCCACCTGAGCTGCGTCCGAGCTGGAGCTGATCCCTCAAACATCACCAACAGTCAAGCAAGGTACGTCTGATCTCCATCATCATCATTGTCTCAGACTGGTCCTCCACCACGTACGGCCTGAGGTGGGATTCCGAGGCACTAGTCTCACATCTGCACTCGAGCGAGCT
>JAAGWO010000719.1:0-58855 GCA_013266205.1 Fusarium decemcellulare
TATAGCCTAATAAGTAATTTTAAGTAATTTACTATTTTCTTAGATTTATTAGAGCTCTTTTAGAGGAGGTTTAGGAAAGATCTCAAAATCTATATTGCCAAAGTTTAGAGGTGCCACGCTACCAAAAATACAGGGGTTGCATTATATGCACAATCCAAAATCACATTATAGTCGCGCTATTCATTATCTACATGATCGCTTCATCTACATGAAATGACAGAATATCGTTTGGCCCCTCAGACCTTACACGTCCCATAAACATTTCCCAAGGTCTAAAGAGCATACAAGCATTGCTGATTCATTATATCCTCCTCTTCCACAATCTCACCCTCGGCCGCTCAAACTCGACCCGCTATCATACTGCACGCTGCTTCTACGCAAAAAGGACATGGGACTGTTGAGACGCTTAGTCGGTGCCCCATCGCTCCCTCCGAGCACACCAGGCGGCAACCCTAGCGTCGGAATACTGGCTTCTGGGACAGCCTCCAGTACAGTCGGCACAGCTGCTGTCGCAGGCGTGCCCTGGACCCCCTGACCCTTTTCCATCGCTTCGCGGTAGAAGGCTTCGAGCCCTTCCGCATCATTACAAAAGTCCTCGATCTCGCTCTTGATGAGCTCGGGATCGGGTGATAAAGGAGGAGCCTGCTTGTTGGGCTGGTCCAATGGCTTGAGCGCCGGCGAGTGGTAGTAATGTGTGGGCTTGAGCAAGGGCGACGACAACGTGTTGGACTCGATGCCATAGGATGAGTACGGACCATAAGAGGACATGCGAGTTCCGCGATCGACGAGAGGATCAGCGGAGCGTAGTTCCTTGTCGCGTGGATTGGTAGGCCGGTTGCTGTACAGACGGTTTGCGAGGAACAAAAAGTCGCCCTCGTCAGTGATCTCGGCCAGCAGCGTGCCGCTGCGGTGGATGTACTGGCTGTACTTGAACTCGGGCTTACCCCACGAGTAGCTCACGTCGACGTTGCTCGGAAAGTTGGACGCCGCCTCCATGTCCAGGACGAAATCAAACTTCTTGAGGATGGCTATCTGGTAGAAGTGCCTGCTCGGCGAAGTCGTCGGCCCCAGCGAGTTGGGATCAAAGTACGTCTCGGGCTTCTGGTCCGGGGGACGTGCCGCCAACTTGGCCCGGAATGGCTTTCGGAAAGGATTCGTCTCTATGATGGTGCATGCCTCTTTAATGGGCACCTCAACAAGCCGCAGGCCGTACTGGCTCGCTTCTCGAGCCCAACTCTCGACTGCGTCTTCCACTAGCTTGGTGGTAACATTCATCCAGTCGATCCGGATGTGGTAGCAGCTATCGGGGTTGTGTAGACGGTCGTAATGCAAGTCGATTCTCTCGGATCTGTATGATCGCTTGCGGTGATCCACGTCGTACTTAATAGTCTTGCTCAGCACCACCCTGGGTCGTTTGCCGTTGTGGGACAGTGCCAGCGTTGGTGTCGTTGATGTTGATGCAGGAGAGCCCTCATCAGCGATTGAAGTTGGGCGTGCCGACATCAAGGTTCGAGGTGAATCCCGGCTCGAAGCCTCAAGGATCGGGGTAGGTGGAACCGCAGCCCGTCTTGAGTTGAACCACCCAGTGTGAGGCTTGGCAAATTCGCTGGCAATCTGATAGAAGTAGTTGCCGTCACGAAAGTGGTGTCTCTTCTCGACGTGGACGAAGAGACCCTTGTCTTTATCACTCCTCGGTTGCCCGGTTTTGCTCTCATCGGGCACCATTAGAGCATTACCCAGCTCCTCGCCGTCTTCTCTGGTTTCGAGGTCCTCGAAATTGTCCAACAACCACGTTACCATGTCGGAGCCAATAAAGCACGCATAATGAAGGCGAAGATGCCACCTTCGATTCTGCAACCTGACGCCTCCATTCTCAACAGGCTGCTGCATTGCCTCAGCCAGAGCTGTCAGGTTCAGGTTGGACTTTCTGAAGCGCTCTTTGCTCGATACGAGCTGACCTTTACGGCTGAGCCCGTCGAGACCTTCAAACAGTGGAAGGGTTTCAACCTCTGCAGCAATTACCAGTGACGGATCTTCAGTCTTGTACACAATATCCAAGGGATTAGGATCTCGTCGACGACTCCGGCTGACTGACGAGTATCGCCGCTCAGATGGGGGGATGTAGCGATACTTTTGCCATGACTGTGCGAGCCGCTTGATCCCTTCGATGCGGACCTCTTCGGCGTTGTCTCCACCCTGCGTCTTAGGGACAGGGACGTTCTTGGGCAAGACAGGAATGAGCACAAATCTCGCACGCCAGAAGCGCAAGCTGTCCATCATTTCATCATGGTGACCGGCAATGTAAGAGTCAATCATGTTCCAGTTACGCTCCACTCGTGGCGTGAGGATATCAATTTCTCGAGCTTCATAGCAATCATCCAGCAGGGTTCGAATGGCCGGCTTGTAAATCGGCGAGAAGCCCTGCGAAGTAAACGAGGTATCTGCTGGCTTTCGCATGAAGATGTTCACCTCTACTTCCGTACCGTTCACACATGACAGCTGGTGGATGGTGTTGCCGACTGACATGAAGATGCTGGTGCCATCTTCCAAACGCTGATCTCGTGAGAAGATGTCGCCAATTTTGATGAGATTCTGGCCAAAGGCTTTGGCAACAGCTGGGCCAACCACTACTTGGAAACCTTGTGAGAATCTCAAGCTGATCAACTCCTGAATGAACTCCTGGCGCGTCTTCGGCTCCTCGACCAAGTCGTCATCTGCATTTTGGTCGACAGTGTATGGATGTCGATGGTACTCCGTGTCGAACTGAGTCTTTGAGGGAAAGTATTCGGTTGTCAATGGCACAGAGGCAGGACAGCACAGGGCCTTCCACTTCTGGACCTTCATCTGGCCGATCTGGGGGTAAACATGCTGCCATCTGCTGTACAGGATGGTATCGTCAATCAGGTGGCTCTCTGGGTTCGACGGATTCAATAGCGTCAACCATGGAGTGATAGCAGTAGTAGGTGACAGAGTGGTCGGGAGTTCTTGTACCACGCCAGCGCGCAGCTTATTGGTGTAGAGCTTCTGAGCATCATCAGCTCGCAGGGCTTCCGAGTACCTAAGTTCGCGATCATCCTCCCGTTCCCGCTCCCGCTTTTGTTGCCGGTTGTTAAACGGTGAAGAAATCATTGATGAAGCCGTCCTCAACTGTATTGCAGCAGCATCGAGGTTCCCAGAATTGTTCCTTTTAAGGATAGGAATACTCGGGGTCATTGGAACTCCTTCAATGATGGTGTCAGGAGCGTCAAGTCGGTACTTTTGCGTAGACAAAGTTGACGACTGGCTTGTAATGGTCTGAGGCGAGCTGGGGCGGAGTTCCGGGCGGATACGAGGCGTCGATGGTTGTCTTGTCTCTGCGGTCGAGACACCAGAAGCGTTGACGGTCTCAGCCTTGATCTCCGCAAGCGCCGCCTTCGGAGCAGCGATACCGAACCCCCTTTGTCCAAGACTGATTTGCCGCATCAACTTGGGTTGTTTCGCCACAGATGCTTTAGTAGTCTTGGGGGTTGACTCGGCTGACTTCTTGATGGAAGTCGGAGATGGCTTATCGGCCTCAACTATATTCATGGACAGTTTTCGGGTCGATGGACCCAGGATCGGTGGCTTCTTCTCGGGAAGCGAGGTTCCATAAAGTCCCGAGTCTTCAGCCAACTGCCTCCTCGTCATTTCATCGAGATCCTTGGCGTGCCGCGACGAGTGATGCCTTCGACTACTGGAAATCTTGGCCCTGTGGTCATCGAATTCCTGAAGTTGTTTCCACAGAGATTTTTCGCCCGGCCGGGCTAGTCTATCTGGGACAAATCTTTGGAACCCATATACATAATCAAAGAGGGCCTCAGGCGGGCGCTTGTTGGGGATGTAGACAGTATCATTGATGCCAGTGTGGCGGTACTTCCCCGTAGACGGTGGCTCGGTAATGTTGGCAGGGAAATGGGTGTCGACCTGGAGAGGTGTCGTCTCGATCTCATTGGTCTCAAGGATGCTTCTCATCTGCAAGGCGTACATACGGCACCGGATGTTGAACTCATCCTCATCGTCTTGTTCAACCTTGTTGGATACGGACAGAGCAATGCCCTCATATGAGAGGGCTTCATCAGACGCGCCGGTCCAAAATGACACATGAAGCCATTGGGGTAACGCATAGCACCACTCGTCGCTCGTTGCCATGGACATGAGAGGATCAGGGCGACGTGACAGACTCATACTTTTCGACGGGGAGAAAGATTCTCCAAGAGACTGATAACTACCGATGACGGGCGTGGGGTGATTTGGCGTACTATCACGGCTGTGGAACGATCTCGAAAGAGAAGTATAGGCGTGGTGGCCGTGGTCCTCGGAATATTGTGGGTTGCGATACTTGAAGAGTGGTACAGAATGCAGAGGCATCTTTGGCATACAGATTAGGTCGATGCCAATGCCGTTGCCGACCAACGCCTCTGTCGTCCTTCGCAAAGTCTCGTAGTCGACCTCAAAAACACCGGGACCAGGGCTGATGACTACTATGGAGATGCCCGTTCTGGTCAGATCTCTGTCGATGTGGTCGTGCGCAAATTGGGAAGAAGCCAAGTTGATGGCTTCCAACACATTCCCATACATGGAAAATGTCGACTCTGCCTTGACTCGAGTCGAAGGAGTGTCCCTGGGAATTGAGCCTGGCCCGTCAATTTCTGCCTGGGCAACGAGCTTATGGTGGTGAAGACTGATGTCCCGGCGAAAGAAGTTGAACTCCATCTTCAACTGGTGCAAGATCTTGGTCCACTCTCCACTACTCATTTCGCTCACTACCACACGATAGAAGTCCTTGTACGGCCGGCGGGGTCCCGAGGGCTGGATGCCGGTGTAGTAGTCTCCTTCAAGGTTGTCAAATTCGGCCGTCAAGCCCGTATCATACTCGACGCGCGCAAAGAGCACGATGCTGACCAGGTGCTTCGCCTTTAGCATGGCCCATCTCTTGAACAGCGCCGGAAGGAAGCCATTGACCACCTTGTTGAACATGATGGCACCCGAGCTTTCCGAGTCGAATTCCCACATTTCTTTGGCCATTTGGATGAAAAGCACGTATCTGGCTGATTCGCTTCGGAAAATGGGCCGCGTGTCACGAGTGAAAAAGGCAGAGTGTGTTCGTCGACCACCGACATAGATGGCAGTGATCTGAGCCTTGATAGTCCCCATGAACAAGATGGATTGACCTTTGTAGACGGTTCTACCCGTCAACTCTCCCACGGTCATTCGCCAAATGTCCGACCTGGACAAGTATTGGTCTTTGAATGACAATTCCACATGAGAAGCTTCCGTAGCTGGATTCTTGGCATCCACCTTCGCTTTCGGTTAGCATGTGTGTAACCTCTTTCGCGGGTTTACCTTCTTACCACAGTGAGGGTAACTTGAGAGCCCTTCTTCATCCCAAACGCATCCGCAATATGCTTCAAGACGTAGACTTCCACATCGGGCTGCCGCGCCTTCATCTCCTGCGGCATGTCTTTTGCGACAAAGGCATACTTGAACCCAGCTCCATCGCCGTTCTGGCATGTTGATGTTCCCTCCTGGCTCTGCTTATTGACGGAGCCATGGCCGGTCGACGCTTTCCTCACGTCATCTTTGACGGCCGATATGCACATCAACGTCCCGGGTTTTATATCGCCACCCACAGTGTCGAAATTGAGCAGGACCTCGTCCTTGGCGTACCCCTCGTTGACGGTGACAGTGCATCGACGCTCTAGCTTTGTGCGCTTCTCGTCCTTGATTGTAGAATGGGTTGACACGCTTGTGAGGGAGGCTGGCGGCTCGGTATGTGTGCGATCCAAGCTGGACCTGCTGAATTGCCTAAGATGGGACCAGTGCGATCCCTTGCGCGGGATCGGGTTTCTGGTGCTGCCATTTCGAGACATGGGGTCGGGCTGTTGCTGGCTATCTCGGTGGATTTAATAGGAAGCGAAGCGATCCCGTAGCTCGCATGTTGATTCGATTAGATTGGCTCGGTCGCGAGGCCGATGAACAAGCGTCGGGAGTCGCAGTCGTCGCAGGTGGTTATCGTCGGCAGGCCATGCCAGGTGAGGTCGTTCTGGTCGCGGCAGAATCGAGCTCGACAGGCCGGGGTTCTTCACCGCCTTCCGCATCTGGGAGCTTGTGGTGTGGTCATCGCGAACCGTCGCAGTGCAAGATGATTGGCTGAGGCAGCTCTTAGATGTCACTTAGGAGGTATTCATCATAAGTCTTGTCTCTTCTTGGGTAAATATCGCGTAATGATTTGTTTAATGTTTAGGTAAAGGTTTGTATAGTTATGCTAACCTCTATACCTACCCAATCATAAGGACGTCTTGCTACCTAGGAACGACTTACACATATTGCTTAGGCAGCTATCCCAATACCTATTCATGTAGAAGTTCGCCTACTTCGCCTGTTCCAAAACGGCACCATCTTAGTCAAGAGTGATAGATACGCTACCATATGCCTCACCCTGCCGCACACTTAATTTAATACAAATAGCTATACGGGTCGTTCCCTATTGGCACTATTGGACATATAACCGTACATTTTGGCCTGACGGTGTGTTATTTAATAATACCCTCCGTTATAAAAAAAACTCTTATTACCTGTATTTAATAGTAGGCCGCCAATTTAATAGGTTATCAAGCTCTATTAGCGTCACAACCGTAGTAGATGCCCACGTGATTATGTCACGTGGACCCCGAGGGGATGCTTCACGCATCACTCGTCCACCTCGCTTGTTCCAAAACGGTACCATCTTGGTCAAGAGGGACGGATACGCTTTCAGTCCTTGACCATGGGCTACCAGTTCATTTCTCGTATCGTCCATCTCCAAACCCCATCCCACCAGACCCTGGACGGGCCCAGGGCCGTAGATGGCGCGATATTCGTCAACAGTAGGGAGCCGAGGGAAACTGTAATTATCATCGAACAATGCCCACGCACGCTGACGATGGAGTCTGATGTAGTCGTTGCAATGCCACGAGATACGTCGCCTTCGGAATGGAGCACTGAGGGGAAGGTAAACGTTGGTGGCATCGACGAGCGGGGGGCTGCGGAGTACTTCCTTATTGAAAGAGACGAGAAACTTACAAAACTCAGTGCCGCTCAAACGAAGTGTAGTAGAAAGAAGGTCAAAGCCTGCCGATGCCATCAATGACACTGCCGTGTCGCTCCAGCCGGTTCCGCCTAAATGGTAAAGGTCTTCGGACTGGTTGCCCGGGTCATGGTCGGGAAACCTGCCCACTCCGCTTGAAGGTGCGTTCTCATATTCTGCATATTCGCCGGCTATAGGGACAGAGACGCGTACCTGATCTGCAATGAGAGCGCCGTACATTGTGAGGACGTACTCTCGAACACATCCAAGGAGATGGAGCTCTGCCTCATTAGCTTCCTTTTCCTCGTATTTGTACAGAAGACTCCAGTCCCAGTATCTGAATGGGTCATCTTCGTCGAATGTACAATCATATGACTCCTCTTCGTCGGCGAGGAACAGTTTGTCACGATAGTCGTATTCGTCCGTAGTGTCGAGTTCCCCTCCTACAGGACCGTAAACTTTGCAGAGAAGTTCATACCTCAAGAATGCTCGGAATATCTTTCGTCGCTCATCTCGGCGGAGGGAGTTTAGATCGAAACTATTGGCATCCCGTGCCAGGTTCCGTTGGATGTAGTTGCGTGAGAAGTGGGCATGAGACCATGCGGGAAGTCGACGATACGCTCGTGGAAGATATTGGCTACTCGCCTTGGAAAGATAGTCCTCGATGTAGCGCGAGAGTCTGTGGTAGAGAAAATGCAGGTCAAAAACCTTGCCAGGATGACGTGTGGCCAGCTCAGACAGACTTGGGAACTCCTTTACTCCCCATTTGCGCAGGTGGGCATCAACGACGGCCACTCTGTCTTCCTTGTCTGATGCTTCAGCACCCATTTCCGGAAATTCAATGATGGCTAGGGCATCTTGGAGGGTGTCGTTATCTAGATCCTTCATAATAAAGTGACGTGCTATCGGGATCCTTGACTCTTCGAATTCTTGGAGGAGGGCGGGAGAGGCGTGCGCGAACTTGGCAGCTTCTAGAAGACTGTCGACTGTTAACAGGATCTCCAGGCGCATGTGCGAATTTAGCTTTCTGAACGGGTCCATTTTTGGCGATAGTGATTGTTGTGTTTGTTGGTGTGGCGAGGCAAGTAGATGGGAGCAAACGACGGGCAGCGGTGGATGAAGGCAGAATGAAGGATGAAAGGTGAGAGAAGAGCGGGAGAGAGGGCAAGGGGCACATTTATAGTAAGGCCGTTTATACCAAATGTGTGACTCAAACAGAATTCTTCGTCTGGCCGCCTGCATTTGCGTGCCGGCAAGGTAGAACCTTAGCGACGGAACTTTATTAAATGCACCCAATAGACTTATACAAATTCTCTCAAGGGCTCAGAGGAAGTGCATTACTACCTGGTAAAAAAGTTAAAGCAATCTTGTTCCAATGCAAGGTTCATACGAAGTCATCATCACGGCAATCAACGTAGGAGTCGTGCTACCCGATACCTACCCTCTCCGCCCGCGTGGACCAGAGATCAAATCAATGTACCTTGTCGTTGTGAGTGGATATTCTTTATTTGTGTGGAAAACGCTGTCGGTTTCTTGAATTAGCCTACCTGCAATCTGGACCTGTTGTGTGACATGATCTACCCGTTTGGTGTAGCCTCTACTTGGACGTGGCTAAGACACAAGCAGCCATCGGCAATAGTAGCATGCAGCTACCGATACAAGAGAGACAAGAAACTCACTGTAATCTGGCAAGGTATCTGAAAATCAGCTTCAGGTGGGCAGTTATGTAGATGTTGTGCCCGCTGGATAGTCACCCCATCTTATACCGAACTTCTATCATACCACACACTCACCCACTCGCTTGTTCGATGTCCAAGCTCTTCCCGAGGACAGACGAACTGCGACACCTTGATGGCCAAGAATACAAGGGAGACACTAAACCACACGGTTCCTCCATCACGGCTGGATCTGACCAGATTTTGAGGTGTCACCGTCGCTGCTGTCACGTCGGCTCGGCAAATGCGACGCATCGTCCCGGGGACCCGAGGGACGGATGGCGACAGCCATGGGCACCTTGATAACCGCTCCTTCTCTCGCTAAACATGAATATCAAACCGATCGCATCCTGTCTCTTTGTCTCTGCTGTCTCTTTTCTCTCAAACACCAAATCACCGTCGTTTGCGACTGCCCGGCTGCCGATGGAATGCTTCGTCTCGGTTCCATGGATTGCTTCCTCGCGTAATCCAGCCCGCGTGCCCGGAACAATCAGTCCTTCACAGAGAGCCTGTTTGATATAAAAGCAGGAGGAAACTTCTGTTTTCTAAGTTCAATTCCGTATAAACAAAGTTGCAAGCCTTATTCATCACTGTTACGACGACCGGGCATATTTAACCGCGCGGAACTCACTCTGCAACTGTATTGAACGGAGATACACCTTCTTCCGACCACAAGTATCAACAAAGACGGCTACTATCATATCTACCTTCATTACCGTCGAATAGCGATGAAGTTTACACGAAAGCAGCGGCTGATAGCTACGATATGCATATCATTGTCCTTCTTCATCGCCGAGATGGCTGGTTAGTCCAGCCCAAACTAAGCAACTATTCCTTACATATCGATTAACCGATAGGATTCTATAGTTGGATTTTACACGCACTCTCTGGCTCTAATCGCCGATGCCTTTCACTATGTACGCGAGTTGGACAGAAACAAAGTACCGGAGTTGCTGCTAACGGACACCAGCTCAGCGACTTGATCGGGATTGTCGTCGCGCTGATTGCTTTGGTGGTTCGTTGTCACCCCCTATTAACACCAACTGGAACTCCAGAACTAAAGCTGGGTATAGGTACAAGAACGGACCGAGCCGGCACCACAAAAGTACACGTTCGGATGGCAACGAGCTACCCTGCTGGGCGCCTTCTTCAACGGCGTCTTCCTCCTGGCACTGGGCGTCAGTATTCTGGTCCAGGCTGTCGAACGATTCGTCGACCTCACTCGTGAGTCACCTCCTGAGAATGCTTGGCATGGAAAGCTGGGGCTGATGAGGAACAGCTGTGGATGACCCTCACTTGGTCCTGATAGTCGGAAGTATCGGGCTAGCCCTGAACCTCTTGGTGATGTCTTTCCTCCACGGTGAGAGAACAAGCCCCGCCCCGACGTGGGAGTCCGCGCGAGGTTTGCTGACTTGAGGTTTCAGAACATGACCACGAGCATGGTGGACAGGGACATGGGCACGAAGAACAACATTGTCCTCCCACGCGAGGACACCGAGGTGTTGCTGAGACGCCGGCTAATGATGCAGCTAGTGAGTTCGAGGCGCGGCTGGCGTCTGTAGGTGTTCCCTCGACAATCACTTGTGAGTTGTCAACCGCTAAGTATAGCCCTTGCAGGTCTCGAGCAGTCATCATGAGCACAAGCATACGGTTGTAGCCCTGGGGTCTCCCGGCAGAGACCTGGGTATGATGGGCGTCTTCATCCACGTCTTGGGGGATGCTATCAACAACATTGGGGTCATCATTGCCGCCGTCATCATCTGGAAGGCTGAGGGGGAGGGCCGATACTATGCCGATCCCGCAGTAGGGGTATTTATCGCAATCATGATCCTCCTCTCGGCAATTCCATTGGTCAAGAACAGCGGCGACATTCTGCTACAGATTGCACCGGGAGGAATCTGCCTCGAGGATGTCAAGCACGATATCGAAAAGGTAAAGGCCAGACTCTGGGAGACTTGCCACTATCGAATACTGACAATGGCTAGATCCCTGGGATCGAGTCAGTCCACGAGCTGCACATCTGGCGCCTCGACCAGCGCAAGTCTATCGCATCCGCCCACATAGTCGTTGACGGTAGAACCGTCAAGAACTTTGGGGACAAGGCGAAGATCATCATGGAGTGCCTCCACGCGTACGGGATACACTCGGCAACCTTGCAGCCCGAAGTACTGGCCTCGCCCCCCGTGATCATGGCTGACAGCGCAACACCAGACTCTCAGGCAGCGGTGATCGACACAAGCCCCAGCGCGTTGAGGCGTCGGCAGCCACGAGGCCAGGACGCCTGCCAGCTGATTTGCGGCACTCTGTGTGATGGGATGAGGTGCTGTGCGCCGGTGCAGCTGCAGTGATTGGTGGTTGAGTTGTTGTCGTTGTTGCCGCCGCCATTAGCTTAGGGCATCTCCGAGAAAGACCCTGACGAGGGGAAGAGGGGTTTGAGGATCGCCGAGAGGAGACAACGACCCTAAAGATGTTGGCTTCTTAGCTGGGTCCTTGGCTCTGATGTCCGCTATGTACTCGATGATTTCGCCGTATGCCCGCGCTAAGGGGAAAGGGATATCCCTGGAACGGCCCCAAGACTGGCAAATCACGAATCTTTTGCAATTGGACGGAATGGGGGATGGGATTTCGGTTTAGCAAGCATGGGCTTCTTATGTTTGCCATCGACGGGCAGAGTCGGAAGCGTTGTCTGTAAAATCAGACGCTACCTTTATAACACGGATATTCGAGCGCTGGTGGGCATCCAAGTTGCTCGCGTTGTACACTGCACCCTGGCGGGAGTTGTGGGACAATAAAAAGTAAGCGTGTTCCTGTCTCACAAGCCAGACTGTGAACTGTGGTGTCTGTACTTCTCAACCCTGGCTACCTAGGTATTAGTTGATGTGATGTGGAAGCGATGCGTGGCTCCAGAGAATGTGTGTGCCCTTTAACCCTTGGCGCTTGAGCCGGAGTGAGCCAGCCTCATGATGGTATATGCGGAAATCGCACCACTCTCCTGGAACCCTTGAAGATGCGGCAACATGCTAACCTCAAGAGGGTAAGTCGGTGAGCCATGCATCCAGAGATCTCGAGGCCTGCCATCACCCGAGCAGGCTAGGCGAGGAACATGCTTGCCGTTATTGAGCGCCTCATCCTCACCAAGGCCGAGTTGCCGTTACCTTGTCCAAGCTCCCGCTGTCTTCGGTCTCGAGTGTAGCAGGAATCCACCCGAGGGTTCAGCTGGGGAGGTTCGAGACTTTCAACGGGCGGCCTGAGCTGTCAAAGACGGGCCAGACTGGCGCCGAAAAGATGGAGGTCAGCAGGCCAAACGGCGAAACGGCCAAGGGACGGGCCGTACTACTAGTTGGTCCAGTCCAACCAAGGAGAAACATTGGACAGCAACGACGTAAGATGGCTTGTATAATGTGTAAATAGTACTATGTGAATCATCACCTAATTATTTGAAGGCGAGAGTCGAATAAGAAGACTTGGCCCCATATATGATCTTGGTGCATGCCATCCCAGGTGAGGCGAGAAGCTCGGCTCGTCATGTTTCACAGAGAGATCAGCCTTCACGATACATGGCCCTACTGGGTCTTCACAATGATCGGAACCGATAGTACGGGTTAGGCAGCGCTTGCTATGTGGAGAGAAATGATACTCCAAGTTGGCGCGTTCGATGTCTGGAGACAGCTACCCACCCAAGCACGAAATGGCTGCTTGTGGGATGGGCAACATGGGGTGTATCAGGCCGCACCGAACCTGCCACAGAACAGTACTGCACCTCTGCGAGGGACTGGTGAAAGCTCGATCGAGGACCAATCTGAGTACCAATCAGCCGGAGGACACAGCAGGGTTTCTGGTTGGCGAAGCTCTGCAAGACAATGTGACCTGTAACAAGAGCAAGGTAGAGGAGCTCATGCGGCCGCTGCACGCGCGCTCGCGGCACCGACTGGGGCGGCTCATTTTCAGCGAGCTTTGAGAGAGAGAGAAGAGCGCGAGAGCGAGAATGAGAGGGTCCGAAGCACGAAGCAATTTGATGTCAAGCGGCCCGCCCCTCTCTACTAGTTAGCATATGCAGCAGAGAACGAGGGGGCAAATGCCGCAAGGCTCAACCTGAGGCGTCTTGGCTGTGGCTTGGACTGGAGCTGGTACAGGGCATCTCTCTGCTGCAGCTCAGCCAGTGGCTCGCATTGGGGCGGTGAGATATATTGGAGAGTGGTGGAGAGAGATGGGAGGGGAGGGGGTGCAAGAGTGAGACATCCAGAATGGAGTTGTGGAGGTGGAGAGGCTCCAAGAAATACGACACGTGACGGACGCCATCCTGCGAACAGTGCAACATTGACAACCGGGAACCGGAAGAAGCGGAGAATTTCCTGACACGAGGGATTAGGCTTATGGTGTCCGACGAGGCGGAGTTGGGCAGGCAGTCAGTGCTGTGAAGGGATCACCTTGCTCCCATAAGTGAAGCGCCTGAGTCAAGAGGCTCACGATTGAGGTCAATGGCAGGTTGACAAGGGAGGTAGGTGGTTGAGCGTCAGTATTATGTCGCTCTGATATTTATTTATTCGAAAACGAATGCAACAGTCTACGGGCGAGCCAACCATTGTTAGCCGCTGGGCCTCAACTCGCCGGACCGGCATTTGCATCTGCGTTCAATGTATAGTGTGTAGGTATGGGTGTAGGCAGACTTGTGGATGGCATCGGTCAACTCTACATACATCTAGGACCCGCCTGCAACTGCAACTCTGCAGCCATTGAGCATCACAGAAGCAGGCGTGCGGCGCTGAAAGGGGATTGATGGAATTTGTGGATGCAGCCTGTCGGTACTGTCGATGGATAACCCAACTCGGTATCTCGAGAGGACGAGGCTATCACCGCCATCGTCATGCTCATGATCATCATGCCTCAAAGCTGTAGTGTCATGACAAGATCTACAATACTCCGGCGACTCGTGCTTAGCCGGATCACAGGCAGAATAGCTGTTGCCCTATCTGGCCTGAGAATCCCTGGACAGCCCTGTCACCAGTAGGACGGCACTGCTACCCTGACGAATATGACAGAACATGAAGGCAGGCGGTTGCGGAGACCCGTCCCAGCGCCTAGGCGGGATGATGATCGGCATCTGATGCATAGCAGGCCGGTCGAGAGTAGAAGGCCATCGCGCGCGGATGCCGCCGGCGGCGGTAGCATGGAGGTCAGAACCTAAGGGAGCTCCTAAGTTCGGAGGCCCCGAGGCGCCAGCCGTTGTCTCATGGACGGCGCTAAACAGGAAAACAAAAGTCGTTGAGAAATGCGTGTGGCTCAGTTGACATGACCGTTGTTTGCGTGTCCCAACGCGTGCGTGCCTGCAGATCACTGAGGGGAAACCCGAAGCTCAGCAACTGCTTATCGCGGGGCACTCGCTCAGTGGGTGGATGACGAAGGAAATGCAACCCCACAGGCGGAGGAGGATCATCAAGACATGGAAGCGCTGTCGTTTAGCCTCGATACACATCCGCCTAACGAGAGTCAAAACTCTGGTAGCCTTGGGGGAGGAGTAGCATCCATTGCCATGACGTCTGTTTCGAGCTAGCCAAAAAGGCCTCGGCCGGCGAACCGGGTAAAGGAAGACCCTTGGATGAGAGTTTTTTTTTTACTCTGGCGGGACGGAAACCGAGAAAACTCCCTGGACCGAACGAGGCCATGTAACGCCGGACCCTGCCTATTCGGCAGACAGACAGAGATCGAACCCGGCGACACGGTGATGGCACAAGTTGGGGCAGGGGGGCCAATGCCATCAACGAAGGATCAGGGATTAAGAAACGCCATCTCGATCGAGGGCTCCGAAAGACGGGCCTTCTGGAGAAGGAAGCAGCAGTGCGAGACGAGGTTCTAGACGAGGCTGGGGGGATGGAAGACAAGGCAAGGCAAGGGTTTGAAGAAGAAGACGGGATGTCGTCTCCGGTTCTTCCCCGGGCTTGAGTTGAGCCTAGGTAGGCATCAACCAACAGTAACCTTAGCAATTGATAACGCCGCCGGCCTCGTCATGTACAGTAATGTCAGGGCTCTGGTTTGACCGCTGCTAGGGCGATTGGGTCTTGGCGGCAAGTCAAAGCCCAGTCAAGCGTCAACTGGAATTCCGTTCCCGGGCTTCTGATTAATTTCAAGGTGCCTCTAGAGAGCTCAGACCGGGTCAACGAGTCAAGTCGGCCGGCTCAAGTCCACTGCCGCACGAGTCGAACTTGGTCCCAATTACGTACGTGCCACATTTTAGCTACGGAGTAGCAAGGCCGCTCGCTGTCATTACCAATCCTCAAGAAGGTTGTTACCAAAGCACTGACTGACGGGTCCTCGGGGAATTTTTCCATCTTGACGGGGGCGGCAGTTGGAGAACGAACCGGAGGGAGTCATATACCCGGCTCATGCCACGACTCGCAGCCTGTCTCGTTTGGGACCCTACTCCCGGCATCAAGAGGTCGGTGAAAAAAGATGGTTGATAACAAGCTTCACTTTTGAGGTCCTCGATACATGTACAGTAGCGTCATGTGTACGTCCGACTCAGCCAGTAAGAAGCAGAACCGCCCGGTAGGTAGCGAGCCGACGGAAGGGCTTGAGGGGTGGGCTAGTTAGCCGACCGACTACTGAATGATGTACACAAAAGCAATTGTGCGGTGATGACATTTTGGCCAACAGCAAAAGGAAACGTCAAACTCCAGGTGGGCAGATTGCATCCTCGGCGGCCGGGATACCGGCGACCGGTCAAGACGGTTGGGCCTTTCTCGAGTTATTGACGCAGCCCACATGCTTGATGCCCTATGTATCAATACAATAAGTGCTTACCGACATGTTGTTTCCGTCTTGAAGAGCACAAAACCGCGCCGGCGAACGGAGGACAAGACAAGGGACGTGACTGCGGCACCGTTACCCATGGCGTTCCTTAGCCGGCTTTTGCTGCGGCTTCATGCTTGGCCTCGGCACGTCTAGCCTGGGACTGGCCTGCCATCGGCACTAGCGTGGGCGATGATTCTGGTAGGCGTTTTTGAGGTCTGGTTGTTGAGGTACGAATACATGGTGGTGCGTATTCGGACACGTCGTCTCGACGAGAATGCGTACAGATGGACGGTGTAAGTGTTGACGAGGCTGCTCGGAGCCGCTCCACCACGGGCCATGGCCACGGAGAGTTTGGCGATGTCATGGGAGGGACCCTCGGCCTTGCGCCCACGCCTAGGAACATGCACGAGCCCGTCAACATGGAAGCCAGGGCACGCGACGACCTGGTCCCACTATCATGGCCGTCGCCATGGGATCCAGAGCGACAAGACTGGGGCTCCTCCGCGGCAATGGGCCACAAGATGGCCTCTGCACCCAGAGGCTATCACTGATGCCTTGTTGCTGATGGGAAAAGTCCATGCTTCTCTGCTCCCCAATCAATGTGCAAAAGAACCCGGAGTCGTAGACCCAAAGGAAAGGCACTTGCTGGAACCCTGCCAGTCCCGGGTCTTGGCCACCGGGAAGACCCTTGTCGACCCGACGACGTCGGATGCTTTCACCGCATTTTGGGGCATATTGGGGGCCAATGGCTTGTGAAGCACCATGGCCTCTTCTTGCGTACGGGGCGCATCACCATCCCGCTGTCGTCCCTCTTCTCTCATGTGTGCTTTTTATTCCTCCTTCTCTGAAGTCATCATCGTCTTCTTTTTTCGCTTGGCCTGTCGTTCCTGGCTAAGCTGAAGAGAAGCTTCTGGGGCTCGACCTGCAAGATTACCTCTCTTCGCTTCTCCATCGTCTCTGACAAGCTTCCATCCTTCTCCATCACTGGGGCTCGACCGACGACCCGGCCCTCTTTTTTTCCTACTTGGTTTCTTTCCGTTTCTTTGCTTGCTTCTCTTGCTCGGGGTCCTCCCGACTTGGACTAACTAATACCTCATTACCCGCGCAGAGAAATATTCTTTGTTACCTATCAAAAAACCACTTGACAAAGGGTCTCTCTCTTATTTAGCAGGCCCGCCTTTGGCCCCTCTGGCTTCTCCTTTGGGAGATCCGCCGTTTGTGGATTGGAATCGCGCACTCCGACGACTGGCTCTTATTAAGTGTTAGCCACCCGCAGTGTCGCCGCCCAGGATCCATCCGATATTACCTAAATCTCGCCGCTCCGAGCCCCCCAGAATACTGTATCTGGCCTGGTCTCGGTTGCTCCTCAACTCGCGCGCCTACAGACAACAAGAGCGTGTATGGCTTCGACTCTACAGCTCTAACAAGTTCCTCGTAGCTGGCCAGTCTCGACCGTTGCTCGAGAGAAAAAGGGTCAAAAAAGGGGCGCCTGTCTTTGATCCAGAGGTCTCGGCCCCCCGGGTTTCAGTGCCAGCCACACTTTCTCGTTGCTGTCCGGACGTTTTGTGTCTGGCATCGACAATCGTCATCCGGCATCAGCATCCTCATCATCGCTCATCTGAGACTCTGGGGAACGAGCAGACGAACATGCACCCTGTTATTATTGCTGCCACTCCTACTCCGTATCAGGCCCGCGCTGGAACAAGTCCATTCCTGGATCCCAGGCCCCTCGTGCGTCTCTCCCTCGTCCGCATCTGCTAGGAGACGGTACCTAGAAGCTTCAGGTAAGGTAATCCACATTTCTCGTCTTCCATGTTGACGGCCCTCTCACGTCTTGGCTATTTGGCCGGGTTTCGACTGGTTGCCCTCTGGCCCTCGTCCACTCCGTCCCGCCCCTCCGATCAAATATCCACCCATCCGTCTCCATCCAGCGTCCCCCCATCGAGCTCTGTCCAATCTCCACCGACGCATCCCCCATCTCCATCCCACCTTGGCCGCCCGGGCCTGCTGACGACCATCTAAGAGCTCCAGCTAGAGGTACCCAGCGCCGTGTACCGCGTGGGCGAGCCGCCACCAGCGCCAGCCCGCACCCGCCACTAGCGAGTACTTACACTGCGGTACCGCACGCCGCTTTCCCATCCCACTGAAGTTGACTTTCTGGTGGGCGCTGGCTGCTGCCACCACACCAAAACTCGCTGCCACCCGCCCGAAAGCTTGCGGCGTCCCGGCCATCTGGATCAACCACCAAATATCGAGCTCTCACCTCGCGACTCAGACGCCTTTTACACCCTCACAGGCGCAGACACAGCTTGTTGCTCTTTTCCAAGCAACAACACTAGCAAAACATCGTGCCCCCGTAGCAGCTAGAGCACCAAAACACCCCCCCGCGCCTGCATCTTGCGCCTCGAGCTCCATTTTCTCCTGTTGATCGGTCGCCGAAACCCAGGACCCGCGCATATCGTTGCCTCCACACACGATCAACCCCTCACGATCCTCTCGCATCTCGCGCACCTCTAACAACTCCCCTCGTCAAGCTTGTTGACTTCGCCTCCAACTTGCTTCTCCGCCTCGCCCCTGCTTCAGCTGCGCATGCCCTGATCTCCATGGTTGCTGCAACAAACAGCTTCACTATCCTTGCTTGTTCTGCTTTGTCCTCTCACATCTCACTTCGACAGCTGCTTGCTTGCTAATTGCCTGCTTGCTTGCTCGCTCCCTGGTTGCGCACGCGCCACAGCATCAACCTCCCTGACGCCGCCACCTCATTCATTGCTTCCGCTTGCCGCGAGCTAAACTTCACTGCAAGCACTCACCACTCAGCAAACAAAGCTTTCCATTAAAGCATCCGCCTCTCCCCCGGATTGTCAGCCACTTCTTTGAGCTTCTAAAAAGAACTGAACTCTGCCCGCCACCTTGCGCCCGCCTGTTCCGCTAGCTGGCGACCCTGGAAGCTTGTCACCTTCACATGCCACGCGCAGTGGTTACTATGCGATTACGCCCAGCTCGAAACACTTCGTCTCCCGTGTTGATGATGGCTCGTCGTCGTAATTAATTTCGACGGCTGTCATCCTCCCTGTCTCAAGCTGCAGCCTGTTTCCCGTGTTGCGCCCTCCGACATGCTTGGCCGGCTCTTGCATCTGGGCTCTGGCGGCCCTACCGCCACGCCCTCGCAGGCGACGGCCAAGACGTCGAGGCCAGTATCCTCGCTCGAGTCTGTCCAAGAGGACATTCACACACGAAATCTTCTTTTCCCGGACGCTCACGCCCTCTACCAGCACCGCAATGATCAGGTGTTCCCTCTATCTAGTACACCAACCACACCAGCTACTTCCACAGCAAACGCCTTCGACTACAGCGGCGATGTTGACCTCGACGTGCGTGACGTTCGGGTCATCATTATGCAGGACACTTTAGGTCCTACCAATGCTTCCCTTCTCTTTGACAGTCACCCTGCGCCTCCCATGTCGCCAGAACGGGCGCCTATCCCTCAAGAGCTCCGCCGCACTCCGACCTCACCACGCAAAAGCAGTCTTAGCCAGCTTTCACGCCCCCTCGTTATCCAGCCCGAAGGTCCTCAACCTCCTCCACGGCAAGGCGCTTTCGACCGCCGAGCCTCCTTGCAAGGGCGTAGCCAGGGCCATATCGAAACCGATGGCCAGAAAGCTGCACGCGAGTATCGGGAGGAGCTCGCGACCTTCTCCAGCTGCATCTTTGGAAACTCCGAGTTGATGTCTTACAAAGGGACTTCAACCAAGGTACATGTTGTACCCGGTGATTCCCGCCCTCCTGAGCATTCAAGCAGCATTTTTGGAGATGGGAGGAGCTCCATGGGCCGCTCTAGTGCTCGTTCCAGCCGGCTCTCACAGTCGTTCTCCTCGCAGACTTTCTCACCTACAAATACTTCTTCTGCAGCCCATAACCATTCCTCCACAATGCGCCAGGGTGAAAAGAAGAAGGTTCTTATAACCCGACTCTTCCCCGTAAACCTCCCTACCGATGACGTCGATTCCAACGTCTCCCCTCCGAACCGCTACGCCGACGACAACTCGGGCTTCCCATTCCCCACGACAAGTGATGAATCTGTACCGCCAAAGAAGAAGAAACCTCAGCCAAAGCAACGACGGACCCCGATGTATGCTGTGGTTCTGGTTGTCCAACTTCCCGCTGCGCCTCCGTCAACTCGCCCTCCTCCAGCAACCCAATCAAAATCGGCACAGCGCGAGTCTAGCTCCTATAACGATCAGGAATTCTTCCCCTCATCTTTCAGTTCAGCTCGACCTTCAGGATGGACTATGGTCGGCTCTGGTAACTACGGTGATGCAACGGAGTCAACCTACACAGTCGATATGGAGGATAGAATCGACTCCCTAACTCGACACTGGGATATCATCATGAGGACATTGACACATCTCCAGTCCGTGGTTGCAACTGTTCTGGGAACAATGCTTCGGCAGGTTGATCTCGCTTCCCCAGGCCCTGGGCTTGTTGGGACCTCAGCTACATCACACAAAGGGAGAACCTCATCCTTCTCTGAGAGGCGTGAGATGCCTCGGGTTAAGCCCCCGAAGAGCACCACTAAGCTGGTATCGCTATGGCCAAACTGTCTTGCAGACGATGGCAATGTTGCAGGCGAAGTCGACGCTGCTCGGCATCGAATTGTCATGGGACTGAGCGCAGCCAGAGTCGTGACCGGTCAGGGGCGATGGGGTATCTGGCGCGATGAAGCTCGATGGACATCCAAGTGGGCCACAGGGCTGGACCATCAGAACCAGTTCCTATACAACCTCCTGACTGGATTTCTTTCGACCCATACCGACTGGCTTCAGGCGCTTTGTCCGCCCTCATACCGAAGGCGCCTCTATCTGCAACAGAAGAACAGGAGCGAGGAGGATCTCTCACTACCGGCGCGAACTATCATCGTTTCAGAGGACAAGATGGCTGCTCGTCGGCTCATCTTTCTCCTCGCTGCCTTCCTCCCTGCAAATTCACAGATTCCCACGACACGTGCCCACCGGCCCAGCACGTCGACTTCTGTCGGGACATACTCCAACTCGCCACCAACATTCGTAATCCCTGTTCTCCGAGAAGAGTCGCTTCGCCGAAAGATCAACCGCCGCACAGGCCTTCGTCGAGCTTCTCATTCGCGCACTACAAGTCAGAGCAACAGGTCTTCCGCCGTGCCCATGCAGCTGGCTCACTTGACGATGGATCGAAACCACGAGAGGCGAGTTTCGGATGCCACCTCGATTCGACCTTCCAATTTCACCATGTTTAGCAACGATGTCGTCAGTAGGAAGAGCAGCGCCGCGACAACCACTACCGTCATGCCTGAAACGACCATGCCGCACTTTTCCACCATCCAGCGTGTTGACACGCACAGCAGGAGGCCTCGCCCAAGTAGCAGTGGAAGTGTCGCTACTGACGATCTCAAACGCTCTCTCAAACGAGGTGAGAGCACAGGTGCAATGAGCAATGCCAGTAGCGACTCTAGGAGCCAGAGCTCTCGTTGGGGAAGCGTCATCAGCGGCCTTTGGAGCGCTCGCCGCCGAGACTCGACCTCACTCAGCAGTTACGGCCCAGTAGACCCGAAATCACCCACCAAGGCAGCCTTCCATAGGACGGACAAGCTTTCGCAAATGGTCGAGGAGGTGTCTTTTGACAATACGAACCCCACTTCATCGGACCCACGCCCCTCGACCGATGTTCGGGGGACCGGTACGCCACGAGAATGCAAGGGCCACAGCAGAGAGCCATCCATTCGGCCAGACCGAACCCCTGATCCGAATGGGGCTTTCGAATCTCCTGTCAAGACATCCATCAATGCGGATGATGGGGTGATTGACGTAGACATTTCTTTCCCCGACTATATGACATCCTTCGAGTCGGCCATTAGCTCGCCATCAAGCAGCGGCTACCTATCTACGCCAGGCCTTCAGGGTGGACTCGACTCTTTCGAGCAGGCCTCGCGCCTGTGCATCGATGGAGACTTGCCCCTGAATGCAGCTGGCTGGCTGAATCGCTACCATCCTGACTTTGCTGTTCAAGCCATTCCTCCACAGGAGGACCTGATCGAGCAGATCAAGGCATCTCTTCAGGCAGAACCAACGCCTGCTCCAACTAATCCTTTGCCCGGCGACCTTACTGAGCGTTGGGTAGATGTGAGCTGCGTCATGATTGCCGACACCACCACTAACTCAATCACTCGTCTTCGATACCGCCGGTTGGTAAAGCCACGGGCCCCCGCTGATCGGACTGGCCCTGCAGCGCCCGGACTTTCAACATCATACGGAGGTGTCATAACTCCCTCAATCCTCCCTTACGAAACCCAGCTGGAAGAAGAGTGGATTGAAGAGCCTGTTCTTCGTCCAGACGACTCTCTGAAAGAGGCTGTTGAGAAAGTCATCAGTCTTAACCAAGATACAAGCAAAGACCACTCTCTCGCCTCTTCCCAGACGCACAGCGAGGCTCGCATGAGCACCGATGTCGAAGAACCTGTTTCTATCACTGCTCCCGAAGGGCCGACATTGCCCAATGCGCCCTTAGAGATACCTCGCGTTCAGTGCAAGACTGTTGTCCTCTCTGCTCTCGAAGACAGCATTCGCGAAGTCATTGACATGCGTGAGAAGCGACATCTTGAAACGAATGGACACGCGAGGAACACTGAATCTCAAAGCCCGCTTTTTGATGCTATCAACCTGTGGCTAGATGCTCTAGATATCACCGACGGACGCGGTGATTAGGGGAGCGATGGAGACCTATCCTCCTCATACCTTTACGACTTTATGACTTGTTTTTCATTTGCGCTTGTTATCCGCCTGCGAGCTATTAGTTGCGGATGTACCATCATCAGATATTTCCTACCAAGACGTCGAAGTGATACCCCATACATGTGCATTTTTTGCACATATGAGACCTGGAGGAGGCTCCGGCCTTTCTCAGGAGGGAAGTGGATACACCTCCCTATTTGTTTGCCCTGCTGTCTCTTTTGAATGTTTTTGTTGATTCCCATGCATTGTGTCTTTTTTGGGCTATGTATCAGACGTTGGAAGGGATTTGCTCGCTAGGGATCTTGCTTTTTCTGCCTTCTTTGCATTTGGAGCTTCCTGGCGAAGCTGACCTGGCTGGGAGGTTGGCGTTTCGCAGAGGGAAGGGGAAAGCCTTGGAGTCCGGGGAGCGATTCAACATGGCTACTACAGGAAGTAATAGACTTGGTTTTTGTTAAGCGTTTGTGTGTACTGTTGTGATGATGTGACGTTGTATCTTTGTATCGGATGTTTTGGTGGAGAGAACTTGGTTGGGAGCCACATGTACTTGGTTGGCTATTAACACGAATGAAGATACCCGTTTTATACTCCAAAAACAAGACCCAGTGCTAAGCAATCCTTCGAGAGAATAAACCCAATGGTCTGGATAAGATGTAACTCTGCAGGGCATAGTGACGTAGTTCGTTCCGAGTTCTCGGGACTGAAGCACGGATCCATATGTCCCAGTCTCATCTTGGAGCATGGATTCTCCAACATCCCCGTCATTAGCAGACCTGGGCTTATATCTGTTGATATTACGTACGTATCATGCACTCCCTCGAGTAAGCGTAGATAGGCGAGGTTTCGGATCGAAAAGTCTCTTTTATTTTCACTGTATATCCACCAAACGCCGTGTAGCACCACTTGAAACCTCGTCCGAGAATCATCATCACTTCTTCTTGGTCGGCCGGGCATTCTTGGCTTTCCGCCTCTCCTTCTCCTGTCTCGCCTTGCGAATGTCGTCCCTGCCCTTGAGTTCCTTCTTGCTGCCCATGCCATCGCGGAACCGACCCATGCGCTTCTCCCTCGCTTCGTCGACGCGCTTCTTGCGCACATGGAAGTCGTCTCGGTACTTGTCGGCCTCCTTGGGCGCCTTCTCCTGCTTGTGCTTGTAGCGCACGCCCGTAGGGAGTTGCCCGACGTGGTTGATGCTGGCAGGCCGCTCTTCCTGGCCGACTTGCGGGAGCTTGCTGAAGCGGTTGGCGCGCTTCCACCTGTCGTAACGACCGCTCTGGAAGCTGGCTGCGATCTTGACACCGCTCTCGCCGCGGATCATCTTGGCGCCCTTGGAGCCGTCGTCGTCATTCTCGCGCGATACGTACTTCTTGGACTTCTTGTCCCAGCGCATCTTGGCCCGTGTAGGTGCGCCAAAGGCTTTGGCGCTCTCGTCGTTGGTGAGATCCATGGTCACATCGCGGGCGGCTTCCACAAAGCTTGAGCCCTGGCCCCCTGACTGGACACCGTAGCCGCGCTCCTCGGCAGCGTTGAATGTTCGGGGTGTGTATGACATGAAAACCTCCGAGTCTCGCCAGTCTGTTTGGCCCTTCTTGGAGTTACTGTTTGAGACGGTGACCTCCAGGCCATCATCATCTGACTCATCGAGGTTATCCTCCATATCAACCTCTTCCACGTCGTCATCAGAGTCGACATCCATTTCCGCACTAGGTGGCACATCGTCAAGCCCCTCAAAATCGTCCTCCTCATCTCTTGGTTCTTCTCGCTTTCTCGGCGTAATCTTCTTCCGTAGCTGTTTCATCACCTCGGCTGCTTCGGTTTTTGACTTGTCACGGTTGCCAACCTCGAAGATGGTCTCTTGAGGTTTGAATCCGCTGATTCTTGCCAACATATCAGCCCTCGCCTGCTCTGCTCCGTCCACGTCCTCTCCAAAAAGCGGATGGAGTTGTGTCCATCCCTGCGATCCAACCAGTTCCCTTGCGCGTCTTGCGCTTTGGCTGGCTGCTGAGTTCCTTGTTCTCAAATACAACTTCTCTGCCTTGCCAGCAACCCCGCGTAGACCTGAAAGATCTTCATTTTCGTGAAGAATCTTATTGAACCATTCCACATGAGTCTCTACCGAGTCTCGCTTAAGCGCTCCCACGACCACGTCCTCGGCAAAAGAAGGGCTCTGGTTCTCCTGGCCAATAACCAGCTTCTTGCCCAAAAATAGTTGCAAGTCCAACAGGTAAGGGGCATCGGTATCCCTCACAAGACTGTAACTCCATCCTCGCTGACCTGCTCGGGCGGTTCGACCAACTCGATGGACAAACACCTTGGGCTGAGGAGGGAAATCGAAGTTGATGACGTTGGCAAGCACGGGAATATCGATACCTCGTGCAGCGACATCCGTGACGACGAGGATATTCGTCTTTCCTCGTCTGAAGTCCTCAACTTGAATTCGTCTGGCAGTTTGGTCGAGAGATCCGTATACGTAAGAGACTGCAAATCCTGCCTCAATTAGTAAATTTGCCAGGTACTCGACATGATGCTTGGTTGCTGTGAACACAATTGTTGAATGTTCTGTTGGCTTGCCGCCAGGAGCGTCCGCTCCTCGTTTCCTCTTCTTGGACCCCTTTCCAGCGTCCTTTTCTGTAGCGCCCTCGGGAGGTCCAACTGGCATCTTGATTACATCGTGAAGAATGTGCAACAAGGAACCCTCTTTCTCGGCACCTTTGACAGAGAAGAAGGCACTTTCAAGATCGGGAGAGACCTTGGTCTCGGCATCGAGTCGCACAAGGCTCGGGTCTTGGAGACCAGCGCGTGCGAATTCGACAAGGGAAGCAGGAAGCGTAGCGGAGAAGAGTAGACTTTGGCGTGAAGGTGGTAGAGCGTGGAGAATTTCGGTCAACTGCTCGGCAAAACCCATCTCGAATAGGCGGTCGGCCTCGTCAAAGACGACGTACTTGATCGACGAGAGGTCCAGCGACATCTCAACCTTGAGATGCAGAAATCGGCCAGGTGTTGCGATTACAATATCCGGGTT
The DNA here is from genome assembly GCA_013266205.1 of Fusarium decemcellulare. NCBI lineage: Eukaryota > Fungi > Ascomycota > Sordariomycetes > Hypocreales > Nectriaceae > Fusarium > Fusarium decemcellulare. Next base: position 25,369 of record JAAGWO010000719.1, read on the forward strand.
GGCGGCCATGTATCCGAACTGCTCCTCCAGGCTGTCACCACCAACCAGCAAGACACTCTTCAGGTCGGTTCCACGGCCAAACTCCTTTACAACCTTCAAGGTTTGGATCGCAAGTTCTCGGGACGGGGAAAGAATGAGGGCTCTTGTTCCGAATCTGGCGCTATGAGCGCGCAATCGCTCGATCATAGGTATTACAAAGGCGGCCGTCTTTCCAGAACCTGTTCGCGCCATGCCCACCAAGTCTTTCCTGTCGAGAATCAGAGGGATAGCCTTTCGTTGAATCGGCGTTGGAACTGAGAATCCTTTTCGCGTAATAGCTTTCAAGAGGTTGCTATTCAGTCCTACAACGCGTTAGTAGAGTAACCTGGGTCCAATCAACCCGCAAACTCCTACCCATTGCCTGGAAGCCTCCTCCCTTCTTCACTGTTCTTCCCTTCAAATTTGAAGCTTTTCGAAAGGATGCAGCCTGCTGTAAGGCAATGAATGCTTCATCGCCATCGTCGTTGCCAGGTTCCGGGCCGTTCAAGAGACCGTCAAAGTCGAAGTCGAGGCCCGAGTCGGCGCCGTTACCGACATTGTCGGCGTCGCCTTCGCCGGGGTACAGAGATCCGAGGATATCAACCTCTCCCTCCGAAGGGGTCGGTGAGGCCCCGCGTTTTGGCATTGTGGTGCGCCTCTGGAGGGTAAAATTATTTGGGTAGTTGGAATAAGTAGTTGCTTGCGAAAGCCTGGTGATAGCTCCCAAACTTTTTTTTCGACGTTAGAATCCTTATCTTATCTCGCGGGGCAGGCATGTGGGTCCATTGTCGCCGGCTTCGCCTGAGGTGCGCGACCGTCACAGATGCCGCATTCAGCCCTTCTCATCTCCTCCATTACGTTATTCTTTCAACTCTAAAGGGCCCAGATCAGACGTTCTAAGATTCAAAATGGCCACCAAAGATCCAAAGGAAGATAAGGATGCTCTTGATGCCCTTGAGGCTGAAGCAAAGGAATTTGACAAGGTGAGTTTGCGAGGCGCGCGTCGGCACCATGACCACCGCTAATCTGTCTACAGGATGCAGAGATCGATCGAATTTTGAAAGCATTTCGACTTGACGCGTAAGTATTTGTTGCCTCTAAACCAATATTCAATCTGACCATGTCACAGTTATGCCGTTCTCGACCTTCAGCCTGGTGTCCCCGACTCGGACATCAAGATCACTTACCGCAAGAAGTCTCTTCTCATCCACCCTGACAAGACAAAGAACCCGCAGGCACCGGATGCCTTCGACCGGCTCAAGAAGGCCCAAACAGAGCTTATGGATGAAAAGCACCGCGCAAGATTAGACGAAGCCATCGCGGACGCCCGCATGCTCCTCATTCGCGAGAACAAGTGGACGGTAGACAGCGAGGAGCTCAAGACGGACGACTTCCGCCGCATGTGGCGCGCAAAGGCGCGCGACGTCCTCATCGACAACGAGCACCGCCGTCGTCGCCAGATGAAGGCTCAGCTACAGGAAGAGGGTCGCGAGCAACGCCGCGCCGATGCCGAGGTCGAGGATCGCAAGCGCAAGCGGCAACACGAGCAGGATTGGGAGGCCACCCGGGATGAGCGGATCAGCAGCTGGCGACAGTTCCAGAAGGGTCAATCAGGCGGTGAGAAAAAGAAGAAGAAGAAGTTGAAGCCTATTGGTTGAGGCTAACGATGGGAATTCTGACATGGAGTTTTTTTCTTATGGAAGACGTCGACACGAGGGATACACGGCTACACTGCGCGACATTTTGCTGGTCTGTGAGTTAAATAATGATGATGAACGCGTTTGGACTCTAATCAGGTCAGACAAGATGCCACCAGAGATATCCCCCCTTTCCTAACCCTCAAGGGGTCGCTTCGGTATTCAAGGTAAGTAGGACTGCTACCGTGTCCACCTCTTGATTGCGTGTCGTAGATTGCCATGTTCCATGTTCTCGTAGCATTCACTCGTGAGCAACCAGAAAACAACCATGCGCTTGTGTCTTTCGACTACAATTTCATTTGAGGGGAGTGGCCTCCGTTGGAGCTTTCAGCCCCCTCTTTCTATAATACAGGATTGGTATACAACAGATCTGAAGCACTGGCAGATCTACATGAGTAGTCGGGTTGTCGTGACCCTCCACCGACGCCATACAAATAATATCAACCTTTTAAACACCAGCAAATGCACTCCCCATCTCCTTCCCTCTCTAGTAGGTATGTGGTGATTTCTTAATGCATATGTTACAGGCCATCAGCTCGAGCCGGAACTGGGGGCCTATTCGTTCTTGTTCGTGTTGCTCGAGCCATCCTTTTTCTCGCCCGACTTGTCATTGCCAGGCTCATTCGACTTTTGATGGGCCGGGTTATTGGTAAGGGTGTGCCACATCGACTTTAGGAAGCCCTCATCCTTGTGTGAATCGGGGTTGTTGGGGTCGGTTGATGAGCTTCGATATGGTTAGTATTACCGATTACTCAAGTCGTGGGAGGTTCTTCACCTGGCAGAAGACCCGACGTTCATCACACGCTTGGCTGTTTTGTCGCCCATCTCGTCCGCAAGCATCTCGACAATAGTTCGCTGGTTGGCGCTCAGGTACTTGGGCATGGTGACTCGGTACTCGACCTTGAGGTCGCCGCTACCACCGCGCCGGGAGCCCAGGCGCTTCATGCCCATGCCGGTGAGTGTCATCTTGTCGCCAGTGTTGGTGCCAGTGGCGACCTTGACGTTGACAGTTCCATCAAGAGTCGGGATTTCTGCCTGGCCACCCAGCAAGGCGGTTGTGAGGGGGATGTTCGCAGTATAGAGAATGTTTGATCCTTCTCGGCGGAACTTGGGGTCCTTTGCAACTCTCACAAAGACGTATAGGTCCCCCTTCTGACTGCGAACATGGGGGTCGGAAGTTCGGCCAGTAGGGGGAGAGTCGCCAGCTCCGTCGACACGCAGGCGCATGCCATCCTCAATTCCAGCGGGGACATCCACCGTAATCGTCTTCCTCTCCCTCACCACACCGTTTCCTGAACACGTTCGACATTCGGAGCCCTTGGGGATGGTTGAGCCGGTGCCGTCGCAGGTTCCGCACGTTGATGCCATCTGGAAGCCTCCCTGCATGAAGTGCACCCGGGTTCCTGTTCCGTCACAAGCCGTGCAGGCACTCCTGGATGTGCCTGTCTTCAGGCCGCTACCAGTACATGTTCCGCAAGTGTTGAGCGGCGTGATCGATATGGTCTTGGTAGTGCCCTTTGCCGCCTCCATGAAGGTGATGGTGGCTTGAACCTCGATATTGTCACCGACCAGGACTTCCTGCTGGTAGGCCTGCTGTCGTCCACGGCGGCTACCGAAGCCCTGCTGGCCGGTGAACGCGGAGAAGATATCCTCAAAGTTGACCCCGCCGCCAAATCCTGCCTGCCCGCCGAATCCACCGAATCCTGATTGACCACCAAAACCACCAAACCCGGAAAAGGGGTGGCCTCCTTGGCCGAAGCCACCGCCTCCGGGAGCTCCAGCGTTCGGGTCGAAGCCGGCGGCGCCGAATTGATCATACTGCTCCCGCTTCTTGGGGTCGGACAGAATTTCGTAGGCGGACTGGATATCGGCGAACCTGTCCTTTGCCGTGGGGTCCTTGTTCGTATCGGGGTGAAACTTCTTGGCCAGGCCATAATAGGCCTTCTTAATGTCGGCGGCGGATGCACTTTTGCTGACTCCGAGAGCCTGGTATGGGTCCTTCTGTTGTACAGAACTAGTTGCATGGAATAACTATTCACTATATTAGAGACGTCAGGCTCATCAATTGACGAGGGCAACTCACTCGTTTGGTAGAAGGAGCTCGAGTATCTCTCTTAAGGGAAGATCGGCGTTGAGAGCTGGTGCGCAATGCCACGGTATGTAGTGGTGCGCCTTTGCTTAAGCATTGGATTTTGGGTGTGCAGAGATGGCTTTGCGCCAGGACACGCGCGGGAGCGGCGGCCTTTGACAGAAGGCTTGTGTTCATCTTGTACTGCAGTGATTCATTTGCCCTATGAAAATAACGGAAAAATAAAAATAAATGCAAGAGGAGAAAAAGGCGGAGAGCGTCACTGGGGAATTACTCGCCGTGCTTCCTCGGAAATTCTTTGAAGTTCGAGACCTATCTCAACTTTTCCAACCGGGCTTGAGCCGAGCTATTGGTGCCTCAGACATCAAAACTTCGTCATAGGCGCCGACGCCGGCCGTCTTTTTGGCATCACCTGTTTTGGCCAATTGCTTATTGGTCGGATGGTACATTGAATTCAGCAGGCCAAATGCCGATACAAAGCCGATGTTGAGCTCCAAGCATCGAGCTTCTTGTATTGATTACAAGAGGAAGCTTGAGTTAGGAATATCAAATTGAACAATACCTCTATTGATGATTTTGTTTATACTCCTGTCATGCAAGGATATCATCCAAAATGGCATTTCGTCTGCGCGACGATATCGGCTTCGAGCTTGCAAGAGAACCGACTTATGCCGAAACTACCCCGAAAATCAACACCGCCCCAAGCCGAGCTATAGCTCATGAACTGTCGATATTGAGAGGAATACGTCAATGTTCTAGCAAGAGCTTGTTTCTACAGTATATAGCTGCAGTCGGTTGAGATCTCGAGATCCAAGCTATACTCCGTTTTCGGCCATGCGTCATCCCAAAAAGCGCCTGCATCGTGAGCTTAGAAATCACCACCAGAGCTAGTTCCAATTGTGGGCAGCCTTCTCTCCAATGCTACCGACATTACCAAGCAATCGCTTGGATGCAATCGTTTTCCTAGGACTCTCGTCTCTTCCTATACCATAGATGTAAAAGAGCAACTCAGCAGAAGCACACGTTAAATAGGCCTTAGACCAGTCCAACTCCATGCAACACAGCAACTCAACATCCTTCCAGCTACGTCCCCAGAAGAGACAATTGTATTCCCGGTCATATGGAGGGGTTCTCCCACTCTCCCTCAACCATACGCGAGCTGGCATGTGCGGTCGCTTAGTGCAATAGCGTCAAATCGGACGAACCCAAGGCACAACACTAAGCTGCGCAAAATGTTGCCTTCAAAGCTGCCGGAATTGTGGTCATGAAGTATATTCGCTCTTCTCGGACACGTAAAAGTGCTACTCAGTAATGAGTGTCCTGCAAGGCTATGTAGAAAACTCGCTCCCTCTCCTGCTCGACGTGGTATATGGTGTAATTCGAAACCGCGCAAGACTCGTCTATGCCCTTAGAATGCAAGCCATGCAAACATGCCTGTCTGCCTATGCAGCCCTGAAGAAAAGTCAAAAGTCGTCCTGAAGCGACTGTGCCATGTGTTGGTCTCGCTGAACGCCAAAACGCCATTCCAATGTGGCCAATCCGTGCTTGAAAATAAAATGAGGAAAGCTCCCTTTTTCCTGCTGAAACGACCTATTTCGCCGCAGTCACAGCTGCTGGGTGTGGTTTCGAGATGCGATTGGGATCGTGGCGAATCTTGTAAATAAAGTCAACGATCACGTCGTTCTCTTGCACACCCATTCCATTGAAGTGCTTGCGCACAGCGAGGGCAAGCTGGTCTTTGCTCTGGCGACGAGCTTGTCGGCGTCGAACCATGGTCGGAGAATGAAGGCCAATTCCGCTTGGCTGCGAGAGGATCCATTGACGGTAGGGGTTCGAGAACGAGCTCGGCGTGTTCAAGCGATGCTCACGGCGGTAGGCGTGGAGAATGTCTCGTTCGAATGAGGTCCAGTGTAGCTGCGAAGAAAGAAAGCCAGTTAGCAGTGATCGGGGTCAATAGACGGGAGGTGCTCGCAGTGAGGGGTTCTCGGGGAGTGATCTCTGGGAAGCGGCCGACGATCATCGCGTGAGGGACGGAGAGGGGTGACCAACACTGGGAGGAGAGGGCTCGGCAGCTGGCTGAGGAGGCGGAATGGCAGCGGCATTTGTGACTTCGCGAAGGTGAGAATGGTTCTGCTGGCTGGCGCCGCGACGCATCTTGGTCGACGAGTGGCCGTTGCCGCCCTTTTCCTTGGAATTGGGGCTGTCCTTGGACTCGTCGTGGTTGCGGGAGGTTTTCGCGGGCGGCATGGTGAAAGGGTGAGGCTGCGCTGGTTGTGTGCGAGGATAATAGAAGCTGTCGCAGAGAGCAGAGAAAGAAATCACAGAGACGGGACAATCACATAACAGTATGATCTTCAGCTGGCGATTTGTGGGAGGAGGAGGAGACGAGGAGCGAGAGCGGCGTGACCGTGGGCGAGGGCGCGAGCTGCTGTGGGCATGGGCAATTTTGGGGGACCTAGGGCGCGTGCTCTATCTGGAGGGATCGTCTGCCGCCCATCGCACTGCCCGCCGACCTCCGACGTCACAGCACCGGCCAGAAAAAAAATTAGGGAAAATCTCACCAGCCAGAGCCCAGAGTTTGAATGACAGGCAGAGTCCAAGGTGGGGCCACCTCCGTCCCTCGTGCCATCCCAGCGACCAGAAACGGCTAAAGGGGACAGGACATCCTGGGGTCCAGAAGCGACGCCAGAAAAAGAGAAGGGTCCGGCCTGGTGGCTCGCACAGTCGCAGTAGAAGCTACAGTACCAAAGATGGTCCTTCCATTTTCCCTTCACGTTTTGGACGCCGATCGTCCCCGATTCCGGCCCTGACTGACCGTGGCCGGCGTTCTGGAAGTCCAGGACAGAAAACGGTCCCTTTTCGCGAGTAGCTGAAAGGGGAAGGGTTTGTTTTATCGGCTGGGGCGAAATCTCCTATCTCATTTGGAGGCGTCAAGAAACAAACGAGCCACGTCGCGAGAGAAGTGAGGAGATGGAGGACAAGAGTGCCCATCATGCGCTTGTGGTGATGCGCTGATGGGAGCAAGATACCTAGCTAGTTAGCCGTGTGTAAGTAAGGACACGTGGGAGCGGGCAGCGGGGAGACAAAGAAACGGGCATGGAACGCTTGACGGTTTCCTGGCCCTACGTTTGTGTAATAGATTGCCATCACAATAGCGTCATCGCAATACTTGGTCTATTAAGGCGGGTTCCTTGAAGTCGATGCTATAAATATAGGGACATCTTACTCTTTTGGGACTGTATTACCATTTGATTAGATTAGATCAACATTATCTTGGCTCCGAAAATGCGGCATCATGCTCACATATCAGAATTCGGTTACCGGGCATAAGACCCAAAAGGTACCCGAGGCATCAAGCGTTAATTGGTTTTTCGTCTATCCACTGTAGCACGATCTTGTCCCCAGCCTCAATGTTCCCCTCTTCGACAGATCATGGATGTGTGCCCCTCCTCATGACACTTCCGGGTACGGCAATGCATGTTCTACAGACTAGGCTTGGCATTAAGAGCACTACGGGCTCGAGTGCGCTGAGCTTGACTCAAGGGGCGTTTTCTCCCTCGTCATGATACGTGTTTAAATCGCTTGAAGGGAGTTCATCGTCGATGGTTCGCATGACCCCCCGCGCGAGCTGCCGTGGCGCTCTGTTTTCAGGGTCCAGGGAGCTTCCAGTTCTGACCAGGGACCTCCGACCTCCGGGCAGGGACCTTTCTCGGAGGTTAGGTTCGGCGCGGGACAATGTCGAAATCGGGAGGCGGCTGATGAATAAGCAGTCCTACCTCCGATCCAACTCCATCGCGACCGGAGACCCTCCATGTGACAACATGTCCCAGGTTTCATCCCATCTGACTCCCACGCTTCAGTGGACCCTCCTCCAGCCTCGACCCCCACGTACTTACTGCACGGCTCCCCACGCTGCAAAGCTTCTGTGCCGGTGTGGGTCAGTCTAGCAAGAACACCAGCGATATCTCCGATCATTGTCGACTTCGCAAAGCGCGGCCTTGAGCTTTCTTCCATCTTAGCCTCCTCGATCGCCGCCAATCTCAGCTGCTCCAACGTTAGGGGACGGAGATCCCATAACGCCCCATCTCCACTCCTGATCCGACGGGACGGAGCGGCCAAGCTCCATGTCCTTTTTGTCGACGTGCATCCGCTCCAAACCATGTGGCTTTCAAGATTTGCTTCTGCTATGTTACGCTCTGGCAAATCATGAGCTGCAGCAGGCGTCCAATACCGGGAAACAACCTCGCCCTTCACTGGTAACGCCCTAAACATTCGAACTCTGCATCGCAGCTCCATTCTTTGGGCCGCAAGCTTTACCTAAATCACCTTACTATCTGGGCCACCGAGAGTCTGGTCAAGCCTCGACATCCCGGGACACCGAGACGCTACTGCAACTCGCCCGATAGATCTACCGCCGCCGGCGCATCCGTCTACCATCGGACTATTACCTTGCTATATCCTTTGCCAATTGGGCAACAACTCTCCAGTGTCGTCGTCATCCCAACTTCGATCCAAGGCTTTCCATCACCCTCGGCTCTCATGTTGAGGCGACTTATGAATCACTGATCTCTAGCGGGGACTCAGCATGCCGGCGGTTCATGCAGGGGTGAGGGCATCATTCTCGTCGATGGGTCCCTGCGATCCCTCCACTCCAAGTTGCTTGGGCATCCAAGAAGGAAATTCGTCACGGGGTTGTGCGTTGCTGTGGGTGCAGCTTACACACAATCAAGGGCAACTTGTGCATGCAGGAGAGGGCTCACAAGGAGGTATCTACTGATATGTTCCCCAGACCCCAGACCCCAGACCCCAGGATCAAATCTCTGGAATCATTACGTTGGTGTAAGCATTTCGATGAGCCAACAAAACTCCAAACTCTGCGTGCATGCTATGTGCATAATCCAATGAACGACCAGCAGATAAGGAGCATCGGGGACCGAGCTAGTACCTGCCTGGCGGCCTCAGGAGACAACAAATCAGCTCTCTTCAAATTACATTGCCTCTGCGAGACTAAGAAATATTAGCTGCAGACGCGAGAGACGCAGCTTTCGCACAAGGCTGTCTCGGCGCATCGTCATTCAACATTCCCAGCCAGATGTATCAGCCGCTGTGGAGAAGACTAGAATCTGGGGCGGGCCACTCTGGGCCAGCCGACCTGCTAGCGCTAAGACATTGAGAGGGTACTGCAGAATGAGACTGAGCATTGTCAAATACCATAATGTCTCTATCCACTGAGGCCTGGTTTCGTTGGGCCCTATGGATCTGGGTCAGGCCGTCTCGAAAGCCGCACTAGCAGCAAATGAGATGATGGATTGGGCTGATCTGACTATGTTAGCTAGTTCAGCCATTCGACTTGCCGGCCCAGAGGTCTACCAATCCGATGAAACAGGCAGAGTCTGGCAACATGTCACGTACCTTGGTTCCATGCATCCATCAGCCCCAGATGGTGTTCCAGTTCTTTGGTTGCCAGCCGGAGCATCAGATCACCGTGGGAGTTCTGCGCCCCCATGTCGGCTGAAACTCTCTGTCCAGGGTCCAGGGGAAACTAGTTAGAAATGCCCAAGTCCACAGCAGACTTGGCGAAGCGCGTGAGCGTTGGGCGTTGGAGAAAATGGCGCACCCTGGCACGCCCAAGCTTTCAAGCCAATACCCCACTAATTCAGCCGCTTGGGGCCTTCAGCGTGGTCCGTTGAAGGCTAGATGGACGACAGCCTCATTCTGCCGGCCCATGTGAACCACTCTCGCGGTGGAGGGCAAAGATCTGTATCGTAGGCTGCGTCGATCCAAGCATCTGACGATGAGTTGTCAGTGTTGACTACCATTCGTCCGCTGCAGATCTCCAAATCAAAACTGAGGCTCCGGTGCGGTTTGAATTAGCATCGATCTCGATGTGTTAGGTCTTACTCAACAGCAATAGCAGTTCTTGCCGCTCTGCATGCAATAGTGCTTTCAATCACTCAAATTGATCTTACCAGAATTGTCGTCGGTCTTTTCGAAGTAACATCATAGCCTCTATACTCTGTCTGTAGGCGACCTCAGTACGCTTGGGGCAGTACATCATCGCCATGGATACCGTCAAAGAACTGCGCTTTGAGATGCCCTCTCTGAATCATGCTGCAGATCAGTGATCGACAATACCACACAAACGACCAACGGGACTCTGGAAGACATCCTTCCGGAAATGGCTGACGGAACGCCAGGGTCTTCACCTTGGCGTCTGGAGGTTCTGGGGTTGCGGTGCCGATATCTGAATCACGCATTTGCATAATAACTAAGGGCTGCAACCAGCCGTATTCTGTCAAAGCAGAAAGGCTGTCATCGCGCATAATGAACCGCTCATGTGGTGGCTGTCGCACATTGGCAGGTTTCGTAACACCTTGGTGATGATGCCTGTATGTTTTTGTCCAAGCTCGGTTCAGGCATTTGGGCACACGACTAAGCGCCAGATTGCCGATGAACCCGGCTGATACCAAAGATTATTTCAAGAGGTTCACCCAGGCTCTAAGCCCAGACTTGAAGTAGTGCCCAGCAGATACGTGCTCGTCTCCGTCATGGAGGTGCCGGCATCATTGAAACTCCTACGAGTTCATACATGGTCCGTTTGTATGCCGTGTCTCCACCCCGATGAGCCGGCAAGAGGAGCAAGAAGCGCACGCCACTACTCATGCCACCAGCAAAGAGCTGCTGATGATGATGGGAACAACCAGCCTGGAGCGGGCCGCTAACTAGCAGCACATCAGGTAAGAACCGGTGCGATGCGGTGCGGCAACATGACAGCCCAAGCTCCAGGTGGCCCGTGAGGGAGGGGAACCAGTGTTAGCCCCGTCATAGCCTGACCGGCTGGTCAAAAACTCGAGGCGTCGCCCATCAAAAACGGCTGCTCGCGTGGCGGCAGCGAGCACAGACTGGCCTCGTTGCAGACAATATATCAAGGGTCAGGCGCATCAAGCTGAGGAACGGAAGTATGAACAACCGGGAGCTGATGAACACCATCGTGAGGAACCTCTAGGTGGTCGGGCCCATTCAATGTCTCAGGCAAAGCATACCAGGACTCGACGGACTACCTTCAGCCACCAACGGGGCCATGAGGATTACGGATCACGTCCTGACTGTTGGCCGCAGCTTCAATGCCCCATCGTGTCTCGAGACCACAAAGACGGATTTCCTTGCTGGTCTCCATGCAGCAACATGGAACCGTCGTCGGTGGGCGGTCCAGGCGTCGAGCCATAAGTGCACAATTAAATCGTCAGCCATGGATGGGAAAGGATCATGGATGCCCGGCCATGGTTCAGTGAAAGAGTCTTTGACAAAGCGCGGCATCCCTGCGCAGTGTCGCTTCGGCCGTCATGGGTGTTCACACCCCTGGACAACTCTCGAGGCTGGCCTGGTTGTTTCTTGTTCGGCTGCCCGCACTCAAGCGTAGCGATATCGCAGCGGCCAACGTCGAGACTGATGCGAGGCGCATGTGGTTCGATAATATGATGGAATTATATGAGGATTGAGGCGAAGGTGATCGGAGAGTCGGAGGTAGAGGGCCCCAAGGACATGAACGAGGCGGCGCTAGTCGAGGAGCGGGGGCGGAATGGAGGGTTGATGGTTGGAGGTTGCAGGCGGGTTGCAGGCAGCTAGAGGCGTGAGAGAGCGCGGAGCCCAAGACAAAGTACATTGTAGGAGCAAAAGGAGTTAGGGTGGAGAGGCGGTGGTGGAGCTATGGAGAGGCGAGGGTGGAGGTGCAGAGTGGAGGGCCGACGGACGCTTTACCAGGAAGGCAAGGCCTGAGTACGAAAAGGGTACAGGCTGTTGATTATCGGGGATTGGATTGGACACTGGGGCCCTTGGGTGTGGACTGGGTGCTGGTGATGGTGACGGTTTAAAGGTTGGACGGTTGGTGAGGAATCGGACGGAGATGGGTGAGACTCTGGCCCCAAGGGGTCCCTCTGCCATAAAGAACCTCAAGAACCCCCCACCCTACCCGCGTCCACGCGCTTCCGCTCCGTTGCTGCCACTTCCCCAGAGCAACATTTCGATCCATCCCACCTTTTCTATTCCAGGCTTCGAGAGCTGGCTGTTATTGCTTGCTTCTTTTGGTTCCCGTTCCGTCGGCTCTTGTTGTTGCATTTCCTGCGCGTGCCTGGCCTGAGCTATTATTATTCGGCGATTCCCGTTTCATCTCACCTTCCATGGTTGGTTCCTGATTATCTCAGCCAAGAAAACCCTCCATCCCGCCGGCCCTCATCTCCTCCTCCTCTCGCCGACTGTCGAGTTGCGACTTGTGAACCATCACATCTCATCTCTGTCTTCCGCCACCTCCTCGCATCAACCGCTCTCGATTCACCTCGCTGTTGCGCTGCTTGCCCGTCGGTGCATATCATTCATTGTTCATGTAAGTGTGCGCCATCACGTCTTATATCGTTTCTGTGGCCCGCGCGTCTCGATCGCATCTGTCCCTCCTTCATCTTCACCCTTCGGCCACCTCCCGACTCTACCCCGGATGGCAATATCTGCCAGTCGCCGCGAAGGACTTCACCAACACCGGCGGCTGCTGCCTCGACGTTTGTCGATAAACGGGCCCGTTAGACGTTGGACGATCAATGTCGAGCAGACTCGCTGCTGGTAACCGTCACGCTGAGTGCTATATCTGGTGTCCCTCTGCACTCTCCCGGCCCCTGCTGTGTATCGTTCGACCCTGCTTGCTTTCTTGCTTGCCTGCCGGCCCGCCATGGATTTTTTTTCCCTCTAGAGCCACTTTCCCAGGGTTCTCCTCTCCACCTGGAGACTCCGCATTCTCGCCGACTGTTACACCTAATGCCTCGACTTGGCTATCGCCCAAATCAGGGCCTCGGATACAAGTCAAGCCTCGTTCAGCGCCTCGACAACGCCTCTTCCAACTGCCTCCGTACGTCAGATGGCCGACGACCCAACAAGACGACGAATCACTGCTTTCATGACTAACAATGGGAAATGGTCTCCACGCCGTTTCGGCATCGCCCAGTCTCCAGTCACGGTCCCACATCCCGGTCTCCCCCCAAAGCTGGCCTGTCGTTCTCGATCCACTCTGCATCCATAGCATTTTACCCGCAAAAACACGCGACACCTCTTTCGTCGTTTTCCGCTGCTGACATTAAGGAACCAGTGCAACTCCCATTCGACCCATCAGCTTGGACCACTCCGAGTCCAAACCCTCGTCGCCGCACGCCGACCCTCTGTCGCGGCTCCCGCCCGTTGTCACGCTTCCCGCCAGCTCGACGGCGTCGATTCCATTTTGCTGTCATGCTGTCGCGCGAAACAACCAATCAATCCATAGGGGTCTGAAGGAAGCAATTATTCAATTTATTTCCGCCTTGTCCCACTCTCGCGGCCCCTCGGCTGTTAAACCCCGCCATCCTTTGCGGCAAACCCACTGCGACGACGCCTCGCGACTGTCCGGCAACACTCAGCCAACTTCCTCGCGCGTCGGCCACATTTGGGCTTATGACTGCCTGGCTTAGTGGAGTCTTGCCTGTCGTACGAATTCACGCCCCCTAGGCCGTTTCAACCCTCCCAGCGCCTACCTTGCGTTCAGTCTCGTTTCCGTATCTTCTCATTCCCACGTCAGGTCATGGCATCGGTTCTAGCCTCGCATCCAAACGACCTGAAACCGATTCTCCCTATCTCTCCGGTTAGCTCCGGCGCAATGGGGACTACGCAGAACCCCTCGCCCGTTGATGCTTCTAACCCTTCTGGCCGCGGCCGGCGAAGAAGTCGCTCACTCGAGAACGACAACGCCGAGCAGGATGGGAAGACCGATGGCAATCACGATGGCCCAAATGGCGCTTCCTCCAACTCGGACGGGCCTGGGCCTGCCAGGAAAAGAAGACGGAGTCGAAAAGGTCTCGATAAACGGTTCGAATGCACCGCCGAAGGATGTGGGAAGAGCTACTCGAGAGCTGAACATCTGTATGTCTTGGCCCGGTGCAACACTTCAAGTTAACTTGTATGCTGACAAACGATACGCAGGTACCGCCATCAGCTGAATCACAACTCAAAACAGACCTACCACTGCACTTTCCCCAACTGCACACGAACTTTTGTGAGAGGAGATTTGCTAAAGAGGCACATGGACCGACATGCCGCAAAAGGCTCTCAGCTCAACCAAAGGGATTCAATGGCCGGACACATCGCCCCAGTCATTGCTCCCGGTACAAATTCGCCCGATTACAATCGCAATTCGGTCGATTATTCCAAGCCTCACCCATCTAACATGCCTTATCAAACACCTCAAGATAACCCTTACTCATCTATGACGAACACCCCGACGATGTATCCAAACGGGGGCATGCCCAATGGCATGGACAGCTATATGTCCCCGAATCCGGGATTCGATAACCGTACACCCCAACTTAGCCAACCGCAGTCCCCATCTGTGACACAAAGGCCCTCCATGCCAGCCAGCAACACACCGTTCCATGTCATGTCACCAGTTGCCAACCAGCAAGGCTTCCAAAATCAACAGAATATGTCCCAGGCCAGCACATTTGTGAGCCAGCAAAACGTGATGCCAATGAACTTGCCTCCAGCTCAATACACCAATACGCAAAATTCTATTACCGGCACTTCGGCAGAATATACAGAGCCAGGGACCACTCAAGCCAGTGAGTTGATGATGCTAGATCAAATGGCGATGCCTGCGACAGTCCCTGTTTTTGGAGAAGCAGGTGACCTGAACAAGTCACCTTATGTCGGAATGCCGGAGGACTTCATGGCCTATCTATTTAATTCACCCGGTCAAGCCATGACGCCGGTAATAGGTCCAGGCTACACAAAGTTAGTACTTGCAGAATTATCTCCAGGTGACTATTGAAAACTAACTTGGACTCAACAGTTACGCCGAATTACAAGGCAACCAGTTCAATATGTCTCTATTGGGTACCGATAGTGCTTCACTGGGGTATTTCCCAACTGCCCCGCAGCAGGTGATGGCTGTCAACAACCTTCTTGATCAGCAAGTGCCAGAGGCTTCGATATCTGAAGAGAAAAGCCAGGAGCTGTTTGACTTCATCAAGGAGCGCTTCCATGACAACAAGCACTCTCCATCTGAACGACAGTGGGATGATATACTCGAGGGCGATCGCACAAACGGCGATCACATGTTGAGCAAGAGAATGATGCAAGCTTACATCGGCTCGTATTGGTACCATTTTGCCGACCAGATGCCTATCCTGCATAAGCCAACATTCTCTCCCGACAAGACACCAAACCTCCTTCTGCTCTCCATGATGGCTATCGGAGCCGCTTGCCTGGACCGAACACATGGGCACAAGGTGACGAAGGCCGGCGCTCAACTGTCTAATTTCCTTGCGTGGCATTTGCGTTGGGATATTTTCATGGACGTCAGTTTCCGGCCTCCTGCTAAGCTATGGGTGTTCCAGGCCCTAATTCTACTCGAACTGTACGAAAAGATGTACTCGTCGAGAGAGTTACACGAGCGAGCCCACATTCATCATGCCACTACCATCACTCTCATGCGACGAGGGCGTTCGTTGATCGGCAAATCTGCGTTGGACTCGCCCCCGAATCCTCGTGATGGGTCCAATGGATCCAGGCAGTCTTCGACTTCGAGCTCGACAGGGACCGCCGACAAATGGTGGGAGCATTGGGTCACGAACGAAGCAACCAGACGGGCGGCATTCGCGGCTTTCATTGTCGATTCAATCCATGCCACTATGTTTGGTCACTCGGCAGTGATGGTGGCCCATGAGATGAGACTACCTCTTCCCTGCGATGAATCCATGTGGCGGGCCGGGAGCAGCTCCGAAGTCTGGAGAATCGAGTCAAATTTAATGTCGAACGGCATCAAACCAACCTCGTTCTTGGAGGGCCTGAAGCGAACGCTCAGTAGTCAGGAGGTACATACTACATCTTTCGGCAGAACCGTTCTGATGGCAGGGCTTCTAAGTGTGTCATGGCACATGCATCAACGCGACCTTCAAGTAAACGTACTTGGTGGTGGCATTATCCAAGCTCTTGGAGGTCGTGACAGATGGCGAGCCACCCTCACCCGGGCATACGACACTTGGAAAGCGGACTTTGACAAGCATCTAGATCGGAGCGAGTCGGCGGACCCCTACCGAGATGATGCTGCCAAGAGGAACGGGTTCAATGTTGTGTTTGAGAGCCGCACGGTCTTGCATCACCTGGCGCACATGGCCATGCATGCCGATATTGTGGACTGCCAGATGTTCGCTCGGGCCAAGCGCCTACTTGGTCGAGCCATTGGCCCGCAAGAGTTCAACAGTGCCCAGAGGCGAATCAAGGATCACTGGGCGCATTCGGCGAGAGCCAGAGACGCAACGTTTTATGCTCTCAAGTTTCTATGCTCCGTCTTGGCACCCGATCAAGTATCACCTGCACATGCGGGAGGCTACCATCTAGACGAACCGTATGACGCCCGCGACGATGTTCTTCTGAACCGACCTTGGGTCTTGTATTTCGCAGCGCTGGTAGTCTGGAGCTATGGATTTGCGCTGGAGGGTGCGTGCCCAAATGTACCGCTACCCACAACGCGACAGGAGAAGCTCCAGGCTATGAGAAACTATTTCGTTAAGTTTGGCACTATTGAGAACCCGGGTAATTTGCAGGGCAGGGCAGGAATCAATGCAAATACAGCGCTCCTAATGGTGCTCAAGGACACGTTTGAGACGACGCGGTGGGAACTTTTACATGAAGCGGCAACTCTGTTGAACAACTGCATCATTCTCAACCAGGGCGGGGCAATAAACTAAAAGGAGGTGAGCTCTGAGGGTATATATGGGTATATATGGATAAACGGAAATTGGCGTATGGAATCAAGAGGTGGATATAAGCTTTTCAAGGTATATAGCTTCGTGGAGTCTCAAAGGCAAGCATGCTGTGACGATGTAGATGTGGTGGGAGACTTCAAAGGATGGACTGGTTTTTTGTATTTTAGAATACCCCAATGTCTTCACGACAACGCGTTTCATTTCTAGTTCCTGAGATAATCCAGGACGAGCAAAAAAATTGATGGGCGAATTTGCCATGGTCGCTCCAAGCCTAGGTTGCTGAATTGTGTAATGTTTCTCCCACATGATTATAGATGGCAGTTTCCCTCCCTGCCTCAGAGATTGATTGTCTTGTCTTGTCCAGGTCACGGACGCGGGTGGCCAACTGCAAGGTGATCAACGCCGACATCTTCCAAAGGTAAGCCGGCATCTTGCAGCAGGGCTGGCAGCTCCTCAGCCGCCACGCCCATGTCTTCATCTTCTTCGTCGTCCTCGTCATTTTCATCCTCGGCACTGTATGGCGTCTCGGCCTCTGGGTCAGTCTCGAAGTCTAGATCAATGAGGCCCGCATAAGGGATGAAGAAATCGTTCGGGAGAAGGTCGTCTTCGATTTTAGCGGCTTCTTTTAGCCATGTGCTCTTCCAGAAAGCAGTAGGGCCTGCAGGGCCGTGGACGTCGTAGTCGCTGTATTAAGAGATACTGTGGTGAGCAAACAAGCAGTTCCATGCGATGAGGGTGAGAAGAACACACCGATCAAACCAGTTTCCTACGACACCACGGGCAGAACGCACTCCTCCGATTTGGATTCCTTCACTTCTCCAGCGTTCAACACCGTGGAAGATCGAAAAGGTTGTCCAGCGTACTTCACCTTCCCGAGTTAAGCGAGCGGTACCTTTCGTGGCGAATACTCGCATGTTAGCTCTACCAGCTCATCTTGTATCAGGGTGCGAGAAGGGTATTGCAGGCTTACCTCGGATATCTGAGTTGGCGTTGTCGTCAAACGAGTCGTCCAGGGACCGCGAAACGCCTTTAAAGTGTACCACGGGCAAGTCTTGGCCATCATCCGGTCCAGGAGGCTCAATAGAGGTCACCTCGAGGCGCAACATAATCAACCGGGTAGCCTCACCGACGTCAAGCGGTGGCCTTGGGGCATGAGCTCCCACGAACTCATGCTCGGGAAAGTTATATTCGAAGAAGTCGCTGTAGTCAAGGAAGCAGACAATCTGGTGCCTTATTTGTCAGTTTTCACACAAACTTCAGTGATATGACGGAGAAGGGGCACAAAGGTGGTTCTTGGGGGGAAACAAACGCGGTACCATGTGCCTGCAACACCATAAGGATCCCGAGCATCGAGTGAGGTAATATCGCGCGGCGGAGGAGCCATGAAACTGTCTGGCCAAGAACCGCAGAACGGTGTCTTCCAGATCTCGCCAAAGATACGGGAGATGAGATTCCTTTCACCAATGTTATTTCCCAAGACCACCAAGATGGCCTCGACCTTTTCCCAATCCACGCGAGTAGACCCATCGTTCAAAAACGGTCCCCATTTTGTGCGTTGAGTGTACTCGCGCAAATCATACACTTTCGAGCATGCAAAAGGATAAGTTCTCATGGATCGCAAGCGACCGACGTTCTGAATGGCTGATCCATATAGACAGTGAAGATGTGCACTCTGTTGTTGCAAAGCCTTGCGGCCGGCCTCGGTGGATGAAGGGCCTAGGACGCCGGTGTGAGATGAGTGGCGGAGGTCACTGCGGAGACGCTCAAAGAGAGATGAGCGCTGGAGGAAGGCTTCTGAAGTGGTCTCGTTGGCGAAGAGACGGGAGAGAAAGGCGGCATTTCTCGAAGCTGCATGGGTTCTCGATAAGTTAAAATGCTCCCCAGCAGACGAGGCGTTGCGGAGAAGCCGGGTGACGACGGAGTGGACAAAGTCCAGTTCGGGTTTCTAAGCAGAAGTCAGTATGGGCAACTCGAACAAAGTCGACGTCTAGATAGAGAGAGGCCAGGGTCGTGAACCGAGCGTCCCGTCTCATCTCACCTTGTCGAATGCGTCTCTGCGACGGCATATCGCCTCAAGCCGAACCAATTCTCGAACCTCTTTCTCCCAATCCAGGTCGGTGTCCTTTGGTGTGTCCTATAACTCATCAGCCACGGTTCCACTGATCGTAATTCCTAGAGTTATCGACCAGAGTATTCAGATAAACATCGCGATACAACTTGCGATTCCCCTTTGTAAAGGCGTTGAGAGCTGAAGACACGCGGGGCAGTGAGAACAAGTCGGCGGGGGCAAGCCATCGCAGTATATGATGCAATATCTCGGCGGGGAGAGCAGTGAGCGTAGGCTCTCTGGCCTTGTCGTTGATAGCGTCGCCCATCTGAGGTTGTAGAGAAATGCGCTGTAAATGTGAGATAAAATGTGAAAGTTTGGGGATGGTAGGACAAGAGGCATACAGGAGGTATAAGATGACGACGATACCTTACAGACGGATGATGTACTTGGTTTATCTCCTAAGCCCGGACCTGCCCCACATTAATAAGGCATGCGTGGGCGCGGGTCGTGACTGGCGACAGCTAACACTCCCCGTGCAAGACCAAAAAACGCAGGAACAGGTGAATACATCACTACAGCCACTTTCCCTAAGTTTCCTTTGATATTAGACCAAGACTCATGAATAAAACATCTCAATAGGTCTTCTGGATTCCAAATTCAGCTAAAACTCAGCAATTAATCGAGATATTGGACGAGACAGTATTGCTTTGGCTATGTCTAGGGTAACTCCAGCACCGAGAAGCTCGCAGCAACTGATCCTTGGCAAGGATCTCACTCGCGACGAAGGGCATCGGCAACCACTTCAAGTCAACTAACCAAGGCCGGTCGCCGTCTATAGCTTCGGCTCAGCGTCTATGTTGACTTTGCCATGCTCGCACACAGCCATCAGCATATTATCGCTTCGTCTCCTCATGGTCCCCCGCAGCGTCGCCAGTTTCTTACCCACTTGGACAATCTCGCACTCGAGCAGCACCTCCTCCCCCACGGGGACTGGCCTCATATAGGTCACGTTGAGAGTCCTACTGACGCCCAAGCCTTGCCAGAAGCCCGGACGATTCACCATGGCGAGCGGTAATGTGGTGCACCAGTCAAACAGGGTCGCCGTGCAGCCGCCATGCAGGTTCTGCAGCCGATTGCAGTTGTCGGGCTGCACTGTGTAGGAGAAGGTGCACGACGGGTGAGGACCCTTGGGGTTGAGAGACACCAGAAAGAGGTGAGGGACGAGGGTCTGCATCCAATCCTACCGAGCGTCAGTATTGGTTCATGGGGATAAAACCATGAGACTTACTCCGGCCTTGAAATGCCCAGCCTCATCCCGAGTAAGCTCAAGCCAAGCGTTGACTTTCTCCTCGGGAGTACCGCCCTTCAACACGCTGCTGTAGTCCGCCGTAGACTCGGCCGCAGCTTCAGAGTTCTTGTCCCGCGTGTCAGACATGCTGGAGACTGAGTTCGTCTAACAATGCGGCCCAGATGCCGAGTATCAAGGAGACGAATGAGATTGAGTTTGGTAAATGGCTTGCAGTTGACGAGTAATTGCAGAGTCTTGAACGGCCCCCGGGATTTCCGTATTACGGCCGAAAGAGGATGAGAGGTTCAGCCAACGCAAAGAATGTCGGGACAAATTGATAGAGACGCAGAGTTTTGATTCAACAAGTGTGAGTTGAAACAAGATCCACGAGGATGAGTCGAGCACTAGTCTAGGGAATAGTTAATAAATGCGCCTCGGGCTGGCATGAACCCGATCTTGTAGAGGCTGGTGTAGGGGTAGGTCGCGGGTTGTTGCCCAGCTTAGCCAAGATCCCCATAAAATTGCCGAGGTAGAACGTCACAGGCGCCTCCACCAACGGCGTCGCGCCGAGATGGAGATGGCAATCGCGGCCCAGAATCTGGGGTCACTAATCAAATCATTCTCCACTAACCAACCCTCCTCCCTCATTCGCAGCTCTCGCTCAGCTCTCCGACCTCGCAACCTCGGTCTTTTCCTTGCCCATTGCCAATTGTCAATCACGCAAATCCTCACTATCTCCCTCGTCGCGACCGGCCACCATCATCCCCGTCCATGGAGTTCGTCACGGCCCTTCGGGGCACCTTTGACGAGCAGAAGCCGTCGCTCTTCGAGGTTCTCTCCGAGCAGCAGCTCAACGCCCTTCTCCCGCCCACACTCCGTTACCTCCTGACCGTTGCGACCCATCGACATCCGCGATACCTCTTACGCATACTCAACTCATTCGATGAGATCTACGCTGCGGCCATGCTGCTCATCGAGCGGCACTACCTACGTACGCGCGGTGGCTCCTTTACAGAAAACTTCTATGGACTCAAGCGCGAGAAGGGTCTCCACGCCGAGGTTCCTCGTGCTAGCATGTCAGCACCCGATCTCGTACGCGAGACCTTGAAGTTGTCGACAAAGGACGTGTGGAAGAATCTGCTCGTCATCGTCGGAATCCCCTATCTCAAGCGCAAGCTCGACGAGAGCTACGAGGTGAATGCGCCTAGAGCCCTGCTGGGCGCAGCATACACGCGAATGCCGGATAACCCAACTCTTCGCGATCGATTCCTCTACTATTACCGATGGTTCCTGCGGAACATATACCCGAGCGTCAATGCTGGCTACTACTTTGCCATGCTTGCCTTCAACCTCGCCTACCTATTCGATGGTAGCAAGTATCACAGCCCACTCATGTGGCTGATAGGCACCCGCGTGCGGAGGATGACGGGTGCGGACTACAAGGCGATCGAGGCGTTGACCCAGACACCGGAGAGAGGACATAGGCCCGGATGGCGCTCGCTCCTCAATCCCCGCGAGATGGGCCCCAGAGTGTTGTCGAGCCTGTCCATCCTATTGCCGACGAGCATCTTTGCGTTAAAGTTTCTCGAGTGGTGGTATCAATCTGATTTTGCAAAGCAACTCTCGCGAAAGGCGACAGAGAGCGTAGATCTGCCCCCACCTGTGATATCCGGGCTGGACCGGAAGGGAGGATCGGATAAGAAGAAGAAGGAAAATAAGAAGAATGAGGAGTCGACTAGCGTGGGCGATACGACACCGTCGGCCGAAGATGCGCCCATCGCCACTCCCTCGTTGCTTCCTGTCTTCACCGTTCCCTTTCCAGACGACTCGGCATTGTGCCCGATATGTGTTAATGACATCGTCACGCCTACAGCCTGTCAGACTGGAGTTGTTTACTGCTATACATGTATTCACAAATGGATCGAGGGGCAGCACCCGAAACAGGAGGAGTTTATGGAAGACCGTGAGGGCAAGTGGGAGAGCGGCCAAGGGAGATGTGCCGTCACTGGGAAGCGCGTCCTAGGCGGAACAGAAGGCCTAAGGCGCATCATGGTATAGAAAGAAAAATGACTATGTTTACTGCATGCGTCACCCATACAGGCTAACAGGTTGGGTTGGGAGGAGGCTCTTGGAGTTGGCGTGCAATTTTCAATACCCCGGCATCATGGATGTCTCACCCTTAATTGATACAGGATCGGAATTCCATCCCTTGGCCTTTGGAATGCTTCCACACATCCCATGTCTGAGTTGTCATCTGACTGGCTTGTACATACACGCTATCATGAACGCCAACCGCCAGATGTCTCACCTTTCGGTATCTGACCGACGATATGGCCGCTTCTGGTCTGTTTTACGTGAGCCGATTTCACTCGGAAACCTGGCACAATGCTAGAGACAGGCGATGTTGGTGGAATGCACGAGATGGCGAACAAAGAGATCGACCTATCCGTTCAGTGATAGAACAAGGCCAAGACGGAGACAATGCGGGAGGAATTGCATTTCTCTCCCCACGAACTGGTCATCTTGCCACTGGCTTGAATCAAGGACCCTTTGGTGTTTCAATATGACGGCGACAGTTCCTGGTCAACCTCGGAAACGTATGCTTTCAGACGTTTGCCAGCCTCGATCGAATTCCCCATGCGGATGGAGGTCGCCGGCTCAGGCAACTTGGTGGATAGATTAAAAGACTGGGTATATGCCCACGGTTGTCAATGTTGATCTTAATTCATCTTCTTCAGAACATCTCTTGCTTCTTTCTACATTGCCACCTTATTTTCCTTTGTGTTTTCTTGGTCATTTCCTTTGTGTGACTTGACATGGATTACTCTCTGGCTCACTCGTATATCGGAGAATCTTTGATCTCCGGTTTTCGATGGCACGACGGCCCTGATCTTTCCAATGGATTTGTCAGGTGAGAAGAGACTGAGGCTGGAGTTGCCAAAGCAAGACTGACAGAGATACAACCACAGTTACCAGAACCAACAAAACGCCCTCGACTTGGACCTCTACTCGGTCGATCCCTCTTCAAAAGCCGTTCGATTGGGGGTGGACTCTACCAACAAATACGGGCTTAACGAGGGGCGTCCTAGTATTCGACTCGAAAGCAAGGACTCGTACCAACATGGTCTCTTCATCGCCGATTTTCTTCACATGCCGCCTTCACAATGCGGTAGCTGGCCGGCCTGTATGTCTGACTTGCAACCCAATTTTCATTCTGAGTCGGAAAGTCACTAACGTAAATGATATAGTTTGGGCTTATGGAGCTGATTGGCCTATGGGCGGCGAGATCGATATCATCGAGGGCGCCAACCTCGCTTATACCAACGTCATGTCTGGACACACCTCGGAAGACTGCATGCTAGATCCAGCAGATGAGGGCCTTTTCTCGGGTGAGCGTCGAAACTTGGACTGCTATGTCGGCCAGGCAAATATTGGATGTGGTTTTAACCCACCTGCGAGTGATACCTCATCCTACGGCGATGGCTTCAATGCCGCCAACGGAGGCGTCTATGCAATGGAGTGGGATTCCGAGTACATCAAGATCTGGCATTTCCCTCGAGGTGCCATACCTGCCGACATTGAAGCCAAGAAGCCCGATCCGGAGAAATGGGGGCTGCCGCAGGCTCTATTTGGCGGCTCAAAGTGCGACGTCGACAAATATTATTCCAACATGAACATTGTTCTCAACATCGTAAGTCCTCCTCTTGGGCATGGCTTTGGGGAGTTTGGACTAGGGCTGACTGAGCAAAGAACTTTTGCGGCGATTATGGCGAGGGAACTTGGAATAGCTTTGCAACTTGTAAAGCGTTGGCGCCTACTTGCAAAGAATATGTTGCTAATAACCCCGATGCTTTTGAGAATGCGTAAGACAAGCCTGACTGTTTGACTAATGATAGTGATGCTAATAACGGACTACAGTTACTGGGATGTCAGCTATATTGATGTCTACGCACGCAATGCGTCTATCCCACCGGTGCTTCCTCCCAGCACTCATCCGTCGTCCATTGGGGATACCGACTCGACCGGCATTCCTGTTCCGAGCAACCCGAATATGCCAAATCCTACTGGTCCATATGCTACCACTACCCCCGGGACACCCTTGCCGAATAATGGTACACTATCAGTGGAACCCACAACTACAACTACAATAACTGGCCACACGACTATCTTTGTTACCGTTCCCGGCTCAGGGACTGATGGCCCATCCGTCCGTCCTCTTCCTGTAGCTGCTGGCGGTGGATCAGCCAATCCTGACCGGATCGGGAACTACGCCTATATTGGATGCTTTGGATCACGAGCTCGCTTCCCGACGTTTGAAAAGGTCGCTCAGAGTGAATTCATGACTCTTGAACGCTGTGTTCGCTCTTGTGATGGCAAGACTTATATCGGTGTCTTTGAAGAGTAAGTCACGAGCATCATCCCCAAAAGTTATAGTTACTAACAGAATTCCGTACAGAACCTGCTACTGCGCTGACAAGATTGACGCCGATACTCGTGCCGTCGCCGATGAGAGTGACTGCGACAGGCCTTGTCCGGGCAATGACGACGAGTTTTGCGGTGGTCTTAACCCTCGAAGCACGGGCAAGTCTGCTCGCTGGATGCCTGTTCGACGGGACGCACCCAACAGCATTCTTCTTACAGTCTATGCCTCTCTCTCAGATACTAAGAAGCCCGAACTGCCGCCTGCTATGGGCCCGGCCAGGTCGAGTGCCCTTGCTGGATCGATTGCTACAAACAACGTCGCCGAACCTGACGGCACTGATCGAGAGACAACTGTCACACAAGTTATCGCCCAGAATGGTCCCAATAGCATGGCAACTGTTACTCGGGCTATTCCTCAACCCGGCTATCTCAATGTGACAGCAGCCAACACAGCCATTGCTGATACTCTTCGACCGGGTGTCACAACAACTATTACATACCTTATTGTCCCGACCTCAAACCCCGGAGCACTGGTTCCCCAGCAGACCGTTATCACAATGTGGTATGAACAGTGCGACTGTGAAACTCCCCGGTTGATCGCTCCTCCCATGGAAACCAAGGTTGTCGAGTGTGACGGTTGCGGAGCTCAGGGCCAAAACAGCGTCACGTTGACCATGCCCATCGCTGTTCCGATTACCACCGCGCCGCCTGCAGCGAGTGATAGCCCTGACCAAGCTCTGCCATCCTCCGATATCATCACTCGAGTCACCAAGTACAAGACGGTCCGTGTGATGGTGTATCGCACGCTGACAAACGGAGTTGTTGAGACGCGGGTGGTAGACGAGACGGTCCTTATCCCTGTGATTGAACCATCAGGAATCGTCAATATCGAACTCAGTGCTGATTCTGGGGATTCCGCTTCTACTCCCGAACCTCTGGTTCCCTCGAACCCTAACACTTCAGCAGAGGCTGTCGCTCCTGTGCAGCCTACGCCGCCCGCCCAGAATCCTATACCTGCTGAGCCTACTACCCCGGCTTCCGGTGCAGCTGGCACACCAGGCGCCCCCAATCAACCAGTTGCAGTTGCTGGCGCGGAATGGAGCGGAATGAAACGAGTCAAGACAAGCACCATCTTGTCTGTGGTTGCCATGGTCCTTTTTATCACCTTTCTATGAACAACTCACTCACTCACTCGCTCATGACTGAAAAAAAGTCAAAAAATCTCTTTCGCTCAATTTTTCACTTTCTTTGTTGACTTTGCACTACATCTAATATCATTGGAATACGAACGAGGTATGACATGCGTGGAGGAACATAGCAGGGAGCGATGCATCTATGGAAGAGCCGAGGGTTGGTATGGCGAGGATACCCTTCATCAAACACAAGCGTTTGCTATTTGCTTCCAAGTTCTTTTTTGTCTTTTCTTCTTCTTTACGATACGAGGTATTATTAGAATAGAGTTATCGATGAAACAAATGATCTGATATCTGAACGCCTTTTGATGTTGCGGCTCATGTCATGACGACGGAGTCATGATGGGGCATCTATATAACAACATATGATAGTGACATGACATCGGTTTCTAAATCTCAACAACAACGGCCCGGTTCTTTACTTTGCCGGAATTGCCGTGCATCTGGGCGGCATTGACCATCAGGCTTCCATTGTTGCTGCCGGGCCCGGACATGAGCCACTTCCACGCTACGCTGTGAATGCCCTGGAACAAGAGCTGAAGGATATCAAGCCATGTCTCGTTGGGAACAAAGTCTCGAATGAGACCCCGACGGGGCCGAGACATGAGGCGCTCATACGTCTCCTGAAACTCGTCGAAATAGACCGACTCCTTACCATAGCCCCAGTGGACGTGGCCGAAGACGTGAAGGCGGGGCTTTACGCGCCAGACTTCGCGGAGGAGATTGCTGTCGCCGAGGCCAAGATCACAGTGATGTTTCTGAGAGGCGGCATGAGCTGGAGGAACTCGCTATGCCATGAGGTTGTCATGATAGGATCACTTACCGGAGGACAATGGGTGACGAGGATGTCTGTCTCGGGTGGGACTTTGCTGAGCCATGGCTGGGCCTCCTTAGTGTATTGAAAACTAGAGGCGCAGTGTCTTAGTCTTGGAGTCAGTCAGAGAGGTTGGCCTTGATCGACTCACGCAAACTCCTTGGGGCCAATCATTGGAATGTCCGGGACTCCAAAAATGGCGACCCGACGGCCCCTGATTTCTTGTACCGACAATCCGCTCTCGAGGTAGATGAGGCCGTCCATGTTGGGTTTTGCGCCGGACCGCGCATCCTCTGCCGGCCTGCTCT
Source organism: Fusarium decemcellulare (assembly GCA_013266205.1). Taxonomy (NCBI): domain Eukaryota; kingdom Fungi; phylum Ascomycota; class Sordariomycetes; order Hypocreales; family Nectriaceae; genus Fusarium; species Fusarium decemcellulare. The sequence continues at coordinate 52,024 of JAAGWO010000719.1, forward strand.
TGACGTCGAACCAGCTATCATGGTTACCCGCGATAACGACCTTGACGCGATGCGGCTGCGAGCGGAGCCAATTGAGCTGTTTCTGGATGTCAGCGACGGTCCCGGCATTGGTGAGGTCGCCAGCGTGGATGAGCACGTCGCCCCATGGTATCTCGACGGTCTGGTCGTGCGTGTCTGAGATGCACACGACGCGGATGGCGGGCTTGTCGCGGGGCGGATGGAATGGGCGACCGCGAAGGAGGAGGACGAAGTGGTAGAAGAGATACGAGAGGTATGTTAGCGGCGAGGAGAGCAGGTGGTCGATGAGGGTCATGGGCTCCCAGCTGTTGCCGCGACGCAGGCCGAGCCAGGTGAAGAAGCCCATGATGATGACGACGGCTGTGTATTGGAGCTATATATCAGTGAGTATAAGACATAAAAATGATTTACACGGGTTTAATTGAGTGAGTAAAGGCAGTTGACGACATTTGATGCTGATGGCGATGAGGAAGCTCCAGAAAGGATGATGACGATGATGGAGCTTCAAGCTTGGTGACGAAAGCGGATAGACCGGCCCCCGCAGTGACGCTAAGCTAGCTGCTGCTGGCTACCAACCGATTGGGGCACACTACACTGTATTTTTAGTGAGGGTCATGCACTAGACTTGGCGATAGAGCCCTGGAAGCAGGACGAGCCGAGTTCTAGAAAGATGTATGAGATGGAGTTGAGTTTTGGTGAAAAGTTATGATGAGATTTCTAACGGTGATGAGTTCTCATCTTGACATGGACAAACAAATGATGTGATGGTCGTGTCTGATGAGATGAGCTTTCACCTCATGAGGCCAACCTTGCTGGTTGAGAATGGTAGTGATGTATGTATCCAGCTTATCTACATTCATACATGTCACACTCTGCCTCATATGAACAAGACTTAAATTCACAAAAGATTCGATTCTGCCGAACGGACCTGCACATATATATCCTTTCAAAACTGATTCCTCTTATTAAACATCATGAGTTCCACGTCTCTGTCGCTGCTCCCTGTCCAGCTGAAAGCACGGACCCCTCCCTCGATCATGCCCTAGGATCGGGTGGTGACGTCGCCAATCCTCCCACTTTGACTCGTCAACCCCTCCACTGCCCATCTCCACAGCGAGCTTGCTTTCAGCTGAGCAGCTTGCTTGTTGAAGCTTGTTTCTCCAACTCCCCGCCAAGCGTCATCGAATCAAGGCCCAAAGGGAGGGGCCTCATATCCTGTTTTCGGTGGCATCACCGCCCACGTCTTTCTTGGACGGGACTGCAGTTCTCTTCTCTGTCCTGTTCCTTTTCAACTCTCCCTTCATTCCACCAGAGCTCAACTCCAGCAGCTCCCACCAGGCCACCTACTGCATGAGCAGCCATCAAACATGTCCAATCTAAAGGACTTGTACGGAAAGTCTGGCGACAGCAGCCAAGAGAGCAACTTTGGGTTCGTCTGCAAGAGCACTCAAGATAACCCTACAGTCTTGACTGACCACGTCCAGCGTCGACTTTGTCATTCACTACAAGGTCCCGCCCGCAGGTACGCTGTTCTCCCTTGTCAAATACCCTCACGCGACTGACCACAACCCGCTTGTTTACAGAGCGCGCTGAATCTGAAGCCGGTTTCGTCCAGCTCGTCCAAGCCCTCACCGCCGTAGGTCTAGCCACCGAAGTCCGCCATGGCGACAACGATTCCCTCCTCGTCTTCGTCAAGGTCGCCTCCCCCGACCTCTTCGCAAAGCAGGTCTACCGTGCCCGTCTCGCCGACTGGCTGCACGGCGTCCGTGTCTCCGCCCCTCATAACGATGTCACCCAAGCTCTACAGGACGAGCCCGTTGTCGAGGCCGAGCGTCTGCGGTTGATCTACCTCATGATCACAAAGCCCCGCGACGAGGGCGGCGCTGGCATCACTCCTACCAGCCCCAAGTGGAAATACGTCGATTCCGTCTTCCCTCTGCACAGCCATTCCTTCAACAAGGACTGGATCAAGCAATGGAGCAGCAAGTACACCCTGGAACAGGCTGACATCGACAATATCCGAGACAAGTTTGGCGAGAGCGTTGCTTTTTACTTTGCCTTTCTGCGCTCCTACTTCCGTTTCCTCGTCATACCCTCCGCCTTTGGCTTCGGCGCCTGGCTGCTCTTGGGCCAATTCTCTTTCCTCTATGCTCTGCTGTGCGGTCTCTGGTCTGTCGTCTTCTTCGAATACTGGAAGAAGCAGGAAGTCGATCTTGCTGTTCAGTGGGGTGTCCGGGGAGTCTCCAGCATTCAGCAGTCCAGGCCCGAGTTTGAGTGGGAGCACGAAGCCGAGGACCCTGTCACCGGCGAGCCTGTCAAAGTTTACCCACCTCTCAAGCGAGTCAAGACTCAATTGCTTCAGATTCCCTTTGCTCTGGCCTGTGTTATTGCTCTAGGCGCCCTCATCGTGACTGCCAACTCACTCGAGGTATTCATCAATGAGGTTTACCAGGGCCCTGGAAAGCAATACCTGGTAAGTACACCCAAAAACTCACAAGTGCCAGCTGTTGACTCTAGAAGGGATTTCTGCCAACCATTGTGCTTGTGCTCGGAACTCCGACCATCTCGGGACTCCTCATGAGTGCAGCTGAAAAGTTGAATGCTATGGAGAACTATGCAACCGTTGATGGTATGAAGCTACCCAGCTTGTCAATATAAGACCTAAACTAACCATCTTTAGCTCATGACGCTGCACTCATCCAGAAGCAGTTTGTGCTCAATTTTATGACCTCTTACATGGCCCTGTTCTTCACGGCCTTCGTATACATCCCCTTTGGGCATATTCTGGTCCCCTTCCTCGAGTTCTGGAGAAGGACAGCCCAAACCATCACCTTCAGTGAGAAGCCGTTGCCAACCCGAGACTTCCAGATCAACCCTGCTCGAATCAGCAACCAAATGTTCTACTTCACCGTGACTGCCCAGATCGTCAACTTCGCGACCGAGGTTGTTGTGCCCTACGTCAAGCGAGAGGTATTTGCCAAGGCAAAGCAGCTCAAGGCCACCCCGAAGGTGCAGGATGACCACGAGGAGGAAGCCGAATTCCTCGAGCGTGTTCGTAAGGAGTGTACTCTAGAGGTGTACGACGTCTCGGGAGATTACCGCGAGATGGTGATGCAGTTTGGTAAGCTGACGTTATCAACTACGACGTGCGACACGGCCCTTCTGACCCGTGTACAGGATATGTCTCCATGTTCTCGGTTGCGTGGCCATTGGCATCCTGCTTTTTCCTCGTCAACAACTGGGTCGAACTCCGATCAGACGCCCTCAAAATCGCCATCAGCAGCCGACGGCCCATCCCGTGGCGCACCGACTCGATTGGCCCCTGGCTCACGGCGCTCAGCTTCATTTCCTGGCTCGGTAGTATCACCAGCTCCTCTATTGTTTACTTGTGCAGCGGCTCGAGGAATGGCACCAATGGCGAACCGTCTCCGCTAAAGGCCTGGGGCCTATTGCTCAGCATTCTGCTTGCCGAGCACTTTTATTTGATCGTTCAGCTGGCGGTTCGCTTTGTTCTTAGCAAGCTCGACAGCCACGGGCTGCAAAAGGAACGCAAAGAACGGTACCAAATGAAGAAGAGACTTCTCGCGGAGAACATAGGTCAGGACGCTGCAGAAGATGCGGCAGCACCCGGAATCGAGAACAGCGAGAAGATTACTCGGGAGGCGCTAGAAGAGGAAGCCCGTCGAGCTTCTATCCGAGGCCATGGAACTCCTGAGGAAACGTGGGTGTTCCGGTCCAGCTTGAGATGCTTGCGTGCACTAACACGATGATGTAGGTTCTGGCAACGCCAACGGGGTATGCAGGAGACTATTGAGGTCGGGCGAAGAATGATTGAACAGCAGGTGAGTGTTTAACCTGAGCACTTGCTCGACGTTGGGGCTGGAAGAAGTTAACCAAGATCATCATGATAGGTCGCCGCTGCGCAAAACGGCAAGAGCAAGCCTGCTGTGCCGAGTGAGAAGGCCTCCTAATGTCTTGAGACGCGAGGTAATCGAAGAGAAGCTGACACGATGTCGGGGGGAGGAGGAGATTGGCTGGGGTTGAGATGCCGAGTCTGTGGCATATGGATGATTACGAGCTTATGATTGGCCTGGTTTCCGATGATTGTAGTTGGATTGCGCGCGGTTCGAGATTGTGAATTCCCTAAAAACTGGATATTGTCGGTCAATATCATTAGCTTCTCAGCATGGATGGCGTTGTGTCTCGGTCACCTAGAAAGCAAAACCTCGAGACAAACGAGATACTGTAAAACACGGCAGACGCTATCTTGGCACTAGATTGAGGCTGAGTGAGGAGAATAGGACTTTTAAGTCCAGCCTCGTGCGTCACAATTCACACATTCTAGAACGCCTCGCCCGCCCGGAAGAGGAGCGCCCTACCGTCGCCCGTAGGCTTGGCTCATCACGAGGATATCCTCTCGCCCAAGACGGGAGAGCCACAACCGCAGGCTGGCGCGCCATATGAACGCCATTTTATCGGGTAGGCAAAACCCAAAGGTGCCACGTCGGGATCGGCTCTGCCGTTTGGATGCCGCCGTGTGTAACGGGGCGGAGGCTGTGCCGTACGCTTGCTGCGTAGCACGATCCTCACTGCAGTCTGATATGCATTGGAGACGGTTGTATAGGGCAGAAGCAACAAGCGGGAGGATGGTAATAGGGTCCTTAGACAAGGAGCGGCACTGGAGTGTTTAAAACGGCGTGATGCCGAGGTTGGTAAAGACACCGAAACCGTCCAATGCCCAGCGTGGACGAGGCGATTGTCTTGGGATTGACGGGATTGACAGGCTCCTCCGGGGAGGAAGTGTCTCGGGTGCCTTGAAGTAACGAGATTCTTGGCTCTGATTTGGTGTCTGCCGGTCGATCGCGATAAGAGAATCCTACCTCATAAAAGGATGCGAAAAAGTGCCTGGATGCGAGTGTGACGAAAGATGCTGGGCCTTGGGCCAGTTGATCTTCCACCCTTATTAGGCAACCGCAAACATGCCACTCTGATTGACCAAAGAAGGCGGCTGGCCTGCCCAGTTAGCACATGCAAGCCCTGTTCAACGGAGAGCCCATCCTGCTAAATTAGAGCCCTGAAGAGATCTGCGCTGTCAACCCCGTAGTCGCCCCCCGTTCAGATCGTCAACTGGTCAGCTTGGTTGCATTTCGATTGCAGAAAGACCCGAGGACCCGGGGGCTCGTCGAGACTTAGAGACCTCTAATGTGCTATTCGTTGAGTCGAGTCCCTGGCACGAAGAGTGCACATGAATGTGACTGGTCGAAATGGGCTTTTTTATCACCGTTGCAATTGTTTTTAATGGCTTTTATCCAACCCCTCTGGTGATTCTCGTTTTAGTGATTCCTCGTCTCCAAGCCAATCGAAGCACCTTGTCCTTGGCAGCGGAGGGACAACAAAAGTTAAGCTGACGAAAGCCACGCATCAGAAGAGATATGGCGCTTTAAGACAGCGAATAATTGTTACGTGGCCACTTCTGAATTTGCTTCGGGGCTCGGCCTGACTTTGTTGGTACATGAATACTTGTATTCATGACCGACGAACAGGGTGCAAGTATCTGGACGATCGTTCCTCTGTGCATTGCTTGTTGCCTAGCGGCCGGCCTTTTCTATCGCAACGCTGTGGCAACCGTTGAAAAGGGAAGTCTACCATGCAGAGCCTCGTTGAAAGAGAAGTGTACTCAAGACGTCAAGCCAGGGGCACATTGTGACTGCAGAGTGCCGTAATCAACTGCGGTGAACTTGACCAAAAAGAGGCTCTCGGTCAAGCTCTTCCCCTGGCTAACCATGAACCATTGCCCAGAGCATCGACCGAGCTCTATCAATAAATCGTTCCAGTTGCCCACATCGTCTCGGAGTCTGTAAGAGGTTTAACACGGAGAAAATAGCACGAATAGTGTCATGGTTGGATGAGGCCATGGAACCCCCCTGGGTATCTTAGGACTTCGACACTGCCCCCCAATCCCATTGCGTAGAATGATCAACGTGGGCGGCGGCAAGTGGAGTAAGGTGGGCTATCTGGGATTCAGCCGTTCCGCCTTGTTGTCGTCTTTGCTGGGGCCCCATGAAGCGTCCCCTGCTCATGAACACTAGCCAAACCGTCTGTCTGCACCCAAATCTCGAGCAGGTAGCTCATGAAGGAGAGAAAAAGTCTCTCATTGTCGACATCAAGTGGATAAAGCGTCAAAGCTTCGACGACCTGGAGCCTCCCTTCACCGGGGTCCGGCTCCCGGCCGGCCAATGGTCGCCGGCGCTGTCTCACACGCACCTTCATGCGACATGACACCCATGACAGAGGCCTTGCCCCCAAGAAGTTGAGAGGCCCAGAGGTCCAGACGCCCCGGCCCAAACCCCGCGCTGGTGCCATCCATGGCCAACAATCAATCATGTTCCTTGCCTGCCTGCCAGAAACGGCCTATCGTCAACTCGGGCTCAGCTTGTGCATGTGCTAGTTTGCCCTGGCGAGCGCCCCGGCGAATGCCCTGGTGCGTAGTTTGGTGGGGATGGACGCTCATAGATGCAAGAACCCATGGTTACCTCACTTGGATCCCCATGTCAGCTCCCTTCTTTTCCTTCTTACTTCTTCCAATCTTCATTCCAAGCTAGTCAGTTGCAGAACCGTTGGCTTCCGGGCCCGCTGTGTCGTATCGTTACTTGTCGTTTATTTCCCTTTTCCCCCTCTGTCGTGTGATGGTCCCCTCCCTGTTCCCTATCCCCTGCCTGGCGCCCCTCCATCCTTAGCTTGGTTCCGGATCCCTCATATTGACTTACACGCCCACGCACCCCATCGATCCTGCGACCGTCGTCCTTCGTCAAAC